>JBAMHW010000023.1:27755934-27767565 GCA_037177495.1 Rhadinocentrus ornatus | reverse complement strand
ATTTAAGCTCAGCTTAGATTTAAGATTAGCTCAGATTAGATTTAAGCTCAGCTCAGATTTAAGCTCAGCTCAGATTTAAGATTAGCTCAGATTAGATTTAAGCTCAGCTCAGATTTAAGCTCAGCTCAGATTTAAGCTCAACTCTGATTTAAGCTCAACTCTGATTTAAGCTCAGCTCAGATTTAAGCTCAACTCAGATTTAAGCTCAACTCAGATTTAAGCTCAGTTCAGATTTAAGCTCAGCTCAGATTTAAGCTAAACTCAGATTTAAGCTAAACTCAGATTTAAGCTCAGATTAGATTTAAGTCAAACAAAATTCTGTATATTTTGATCCTTTAATGTTTTCATTTTAGAAAAAGTCCTTTTTTCTATTAGTTTTCTAATTTAACATTCTGTTTTTTTCATCTTATTTTTAACTACAACTTGATATGAAAAAGGTAAAACCTTATTTATGTACCACCACCTTTTAACCAAGTCCTCTTCATGAAATAAACAAATTAAAGAAAAAACTGACTGAAATATTTTTTTTGCAAATTTGAACTAAAAAGTCTTAAATTTTTTCATGAAGTTTTAGTATTAAGTCTTTAGCTATATTTTCTAAAACAAAAACTAAATTATTAAATAAAGTTTTAATTTTAGATTTTTTCCTGACTCAGCTGATTTTCTCTTTTCATAATTAAATGTTTAATTAGATCCTGGAATCATTAAATTAGACATTAAAGTTATTTTGATTACTTCTTCTGCTGTTGTATTTTGAAGCCCCGCCCCCTGTGAGACCTCTGCTCCGCCCACCTCTGCTCATATTGATGTAAACAACCACTTCTGTACAAAAAGCAACCAAACGAGCGTCAGATAGAAAACAGAAGCATCGAACTGAGGAGGTTACGCTGTACAATTCAGAAAGTCAAAATCATTTCTTTTTTTCTCTTTCGCCTTCGTACACGTTCTCACACAAATAAAAACAAACAAAAACCCACCGGACGAAAAGTTTCTCCTTGAGTTAGCGCCGCCCTCCCTCCTCATACATAAAATAGAATCTCCGTTAGTATTTCTTTATTTACATGTTGCAATATTTACAGTTTTCAGTGTTTTCATTCGGGCGACACGGTGGACGGCCTCGACCCGGGAGGTCGCCTGAACCGCAGAATTATGGGTCTCAGCAGAGTTCCAGGCGGAGGCCGTGATTGGTCCAGAAAAGGGGCGGAGTTCAGGTCAAAACCGCGCCGGGACTCTGGATCTCAGCTTCTGCTCAGAACTGCAGTGGGACCCATAACGAAGCACCCACCACCCAGGAAGTGGTCCTGAGAGAGCCGTGATGGATCGTCACTGGGTTTCACACTCCACCAGACCCGACCGGATCGCCCACGACGTCCCTGCTTTGACGAAAACCACCGACGGGAACAGAGTCCAGAATCTCAGCAGGACTGGTACCAGTAAACCGCCATGCTGGAACTTCTAAGGAGAAGATGGAGGTTTGAATTTCTGCTGCTGGAAACTCAAACCTGATCTGAACTCCAGGTTCCAGACAACCTGGTCCTG
Source organism: Rhadinocentrus ornatus (assembly GCA_037177495.1). NCBI lineage: Eukaryota > Metazoa > Chordata > Actinopteri > Atheriniformes > Melanotaeniidae > Rhadinocentrus > Rhadinocentrus ornatus. Next base: position 27,766,026 of record JBAMHW010000023.1, on the reverse strand, counting down.
GTCTGGTCCTCTTTACCTGGACCACCACTAGAAGAATAGAAATTTACCGTTTTTTACTGGTTTTGTTGGTGGTTTGGACTCCATGTTGCATCGAAGGTCTCATCAAAGCAGAGACGTCGTCACCCGTCCAGAATCGAGCGACTGGGATTTTTATTCATTCATAAATACTTTTTAAATTAGTCCTCAAGCTTTTCTAAAATAAGTTTTTGGCCTGAATCTGAATAAATCCGACGTAAACTGGGGGCTAAAACGTCTTGTGGGCCGTGCGAGCTGCCGGCTCTGGACGGGATCGGTCCAGATCTTCCCGAGCTTCTACAAACAGGATGTTTATGGTACAGATGGGGAATGATGAAGGTTCACCGACCACCAGAGCCGAGAACAACCAGCGCTTTCACACCTGATGCTCCGAGTTGGCAAAACATCTCATTTCCTTTACTTTCCGTCTCGAATTCTACTGCTGATGGTCGTAACCTGAGAGGTGACCCGTGTTATTGATCTGAACCAACATTGCATGATGAAAACGACTGTAGTCCAACACAGCTACGGAAGCCTCAGAGGATCCTTTTTATCGTCATCACATCTTTTTCTGGAGGAACACGCGGACGGTTTGTCCAGGCTTGGGACCTGGACCAGCTGTTTCAGCTCCTGTCCTCTGATTGGCCAGCTTCACGACGCCTGCACATTTCATCCATGTTTGACATGCAAGCGTGCCTGATCCGGTCCGCGGCGTGGAGGCCGAGCTCAGCTCTGGTGGCGATCACAGCATAAAAACCACGACTCTGTAGTTTCCTATTATTGGAGTAAATATGGCTGAAGTGTGATCAGCTGTACAAACACAGAACCAACCGCAGCACAACTGAACTCTACTGAAATGAAGAAGAAAGAGTAAACAAAACCTCTCTGTGTCTCTGAGCCCTGAGGTTTGACAAAAAAAGTGCTTTGTTGATGAGAGAAGTCGACCAATCAGTTTCACTTCCTGTCGGTCCTGTTATTGCCTCGGACCAGCCAGCTCCCCCGAGCCGACCAATCAGAGGCCGGCGTTGTTGGGGGGCCACCGGGTCGTTCCATGAAACTGGTTGGTCGCTCGATGACAGCAGATCCCAAAGGCGGAGAAAAAGTTGGAGCATCACTGATTGGCTGCTGATCAGGTATTGATCCGGCTCTTAAAGGACCAAACCGTGATATTTTTTCTTGTCTGAGCCGAGTCGATCGGAGAGTTTTAGCTCGATTCCACAAGAAAATCAACCTGAAAGGAATCAAAGTTTATGATATTTAGGCTTAAAACAAATATAAAGAAAACCACCAACTGGTGTCAGAACCGGACAAAAACCAAAACCAGAACTAAATCCGGTGAAACATGAAAAAACCAGCAGACTGGTCCTTGATCCTTGAAATGAGCCGGACCAGATCCAGATTGACCAGGAAACAGTTTGTCATCAATGAAGGGCTGGGTAGAAAACCAGCATCTACTCTCTCATCCACACTGATCCATCATGTGAGTCCTTGAATGCACCGCAATGCTCTCCAGCAGCGCTCTGAAGTCCGTCACAGGCGGTGTCAGTGAATGCATCACAGAGGAATGCGGCATGTTCAGGTGCAGGTAGAGTTCCTGGACGCTGAAGCACTGGCCAGAGGACAGCCCTGACCTCTGATGTCACAGCCAGCACCAACCAATCAGACTGTGTCCTGTATCTGCTGCAAAGCTTAAAGGAAAACTGAAAAGAGAGGACATCACTCGCGATGATGATGCTGACCTGATGAAGGCTCTCGGCTGGATTTTGTCTCAAATCTGCCAAACAGCCTGAGATCTGCGGATTCATTTAGGCCTGAAACTGGAAAAATTCTGCAGCTGATTCATCGTTTGGTTCATAAAAACAGCAGAAATCTGAAGAAACAAGCAAAAAAATAGCAAAAACAAATCTGAAGGGGGTGGGGTCACATGATGGGTAGCCTGCAGTCTGATTGGTCCACAGGAGGAGGCGGAGCAGGAAGTGAGGAATGAGAAGTCCAACAAACAGCTGCTGCTTTCACAAACTTTTCCTTCTTCAATAATTCTTTCAGTTTTATTAAATAAGCCTGAAAATTGATGTAAAAAATTCAGATTTTGGATTTTTTTTTGTTCTCAGATTAAATAAAAAAAAATAATTATTTATGTTTTTACACCTTAAGTTGTTCTGAATGATCTTTTTCCTGTTAGCATATATCATGTTTGCCTTCTAATTAATATAATGTGTCATGTTCATTTTCCCCTTTAAGCTGTTAGTTATTCTTCTCTTGCTTCTTATTACGAGGTCGGGATAAACTTCGCTGTTTGCTTTATAGTTTTTGTGTTTTCTGAGATTTTCTTGCTGGGTTCACATCATCGCTGACTGGTTGGCAGCAGCCGGTTGTCGGTCTTCTTTCCCTAACTCTGAATAAAACCAAGAACCTGATTTGGGTCTCGGCTGAGAGTCAGGAACCGGTTTAAAAGCCGTTAGATCTGATGTAGGTCAGGTTTCCTCAGCTTGTGACTTTCTGTCTGCAGAGGTGAAGCAGCTGCAGGAGAGTGAAGACCTTTTGTAAAAAGTTTAACCTCAGACAGACCGGTCCAGTCTCTGGGTTTCTGGTCCGGCTTGGTGAGTCCTCCATGTCAGCAGCTGTCAGGCTGAACCAAAAGGTTGTTTCAGGAGTTAAAGGGGCAGACCTGAACCTCCATCTGCATCTCTGATTTATGGATTCTGGTACTGATCACACTCCTCTGCCTCCTCTTCGTCCCACCGGTCGTCCCTCTATGTGTCTTTGGGCTCCAGCTTGCAGGACATGTCAAACAGCAAGTTCTGGTTGTCGATCACCTGAAGCTGCCGGACGTACGCCTTCGTCTGCAGGTGGGACGGGGACGTCTCGGTATCCATGGCTACCAGAAACAGAAAGCCATGACAGCGTCAGTTACAGCACAAACAGCTGCAGTGCTTCAACTTCACCACCAGATGGAGACAAACAGGAAGAAATGAGCCTTACCGAGCTGAGAGCTCCTGTATCGCCTGATGTTCCTCACCATCTCTGCAACTTTATGCTGCAGAAGACAGATGGACACAATAAGACATCATCCTCAGACTCCCTCCTCACACACACAAAAACCTCAAGTGTATTTTCCTCAGACTTTTGTCTTCAATTTGCATCTTTAAAGTGGAAATTAATTTTCTTCTGAATATTTTCTGTCTCTGAAATAGAAAAGACCTCACAAGAAAAAGGCCTTATTCATCACCCTTTAGAAGTTTTGTCTCTGGTGAGATGCTGTTAAACGAGTTCACAGTTTTTGTGTCAATTTATAGTTTCTTTTTTTGCATTTCTTCTGTAGTTATTTAGCATCTTTGTTTTAATTAACATCAGGCGTTAATGGTCAGACCAGAAATTCATGTGAATTTTGACATAAATAAGAAAAAATATTTGGAGGAATCTTTTCGGGTACTTCACAGCACACACGTTGCAGCCTGACTGAACAACCTTACAGAAATGTTGCTGTAAACATTTGTGCTCAGCTCATGTTTGTGTTACGACATCTTTGTGAGCTCTGTTCATGAACTCACCATCTTCTCAAAGTTGACGAGTTCACCGTGAAACGTCTTGCAGCTCTCGTGGAGAAATGTCAAGTCTGGAGGACAAAGACGACACATATCAGTCCATGAACGCATCGCTGGGGAACACTTAAATTAAACCTGCAACATGAAAGAAGACCCATCATGTGTTCAGCAGCGCTAACACGCAGCCACGTGGTCACCATGGCTGTGCACTTGACTAAATTCTGTAGCCTTAAGCTACACAAGTCCTATTTTTCCATAGAAACCTTACAAATAACATCTTTTCATTTTTTTAAACCTATTTGACTTGTCCATCTATTTTCCTTTCTTTGGTTATGTTTCCATGGAGACATGGCTTAAGGTTACACACATACAAGTATGAACACTTTTCTTCTGCTTTCTCTTGTTTGGTTTCAATAGATTTACACAAGTTTTACTCTGCATGTGTGTGTGTGTACTTGCTTTCCTTTCATGATGGGGACTGACTGCATACCAGCTATTGGGGACCTACTGTTATTGTGGGGACAAAATGGTTAAGACTTGGTTCAGTGGTGGGATTGCAGTGTGGTTTGGTTTGGGGTAGGTATTCATTTGATGGTTTAGGTCAAGCTAAGGGGCTCTGAATGCAGTGTGTCAATGAAGAGTCCCTACGGTCAATCTAAACCCGAAATGTGTGTGTACTTGTGTGGTTCTGACATTGTACAGACCTGTTTCAGGGTTTAAGTAGAATCAGGTTTATGTACCTTTAAGGGCACCGGACATGTTTACTGTCAGTGTCTTCACAAAGATAAAAGAACAGATCTGCCACATTAACCCAGCAATGAAGACGAGAGTCTTTGATGTGGCCAACCGAACATCTCTGGGTTTTGTTAAGAGGACAAACCGGACAGTGAGAGTCTGGTCCTCTGTTGGAACAGACCTGTTTCTGATTTCTGGTATAATCCGGTTTCGGCTACTTTCAGGGACTGGGAATGCTAACTTTAAAAAAAAACTAAACTAAACTAAAAACTAGAACAGCAGATCTGATGCAGAGCTGAAGACGAGATGAAAGGAAACGATAAAAACAATCTGTGTGTGTGTTTTAAAGGTCAACAGTAATACACACAGATTAGCCAGAAGTGCTAATTAGCAAAGGGGAGCTAACCTGCTGCAGCAACTTCACATCTGGCCCACAGCTGGAGGCAAACAGTCTCAGAGGACCAATAAGATTTATGTTTAAAATAACTTCTTTAAAAAGCTTTCTCAGGTCCCTCTTTGTGTTTTACGAAGTTAAGAATTTATGTCACAGCATGACTGCAGGCAAACTTCAGGTAGCATCGCTAACAGAATCCAACCCTCCCTGATCATCAGAATTTAAAGTAAAACTCAACCAGATGGGATTTAGATTTTTCCGTAATATAAGCTCAAATGTTCGTCTTTAGATTCCAGAGATAAAACCAGTAACTTCTGCTGAATGAGCGCGAGACCATAGCAAACCCAGAGGAAACAAATTCAGCTGAGCTCCAACCATTTCTGCCTCCTCTCCATAGCAACACTAACAGAACAACAACTTGCTTGATCTGCTTGTGTATTTTAGCATCACCTTTGAGCAGCAGAGGTGTGAATGGAATCAGAGGAGGTTGCAAACTGGTGATCAGGTCCCGGTAGGATTTGTGGTTCCTGGAGGGGTCCTATGGGACAAGGGGAGGGAAGGAAAAGAGATGGGGTCATCGTTTTAAGGCAGATCCGTTCTGATGGCTGCAGTCTGAGACGATGAAACATCTTCTACTCACAGCGATGCTTTCAAACTGCTGAAACTGCTTCCTGAACTTTCCTGGGAGACCCTGAACACAGAGAATCAGCAGTTTCACAAGTCAGCGATCAATCAGTCGGATCGGCCGATCATTCAGACCTTCTCAGGATGAGAAAAACTATAAGTACCACAGATATAAATATAGTCATTACAGGGTGAAACCAACAAGAACAAAAAATGGCTCTGAGCACAAATAGGTAAAAAAATGCACCTGATGCGGTTGCATTTCCACAAATATGCAGATCAACAAACTGAAATCTGAATTTAAAGGCTGTTTGAGGCGCCACCACCGGGACAAACAGAACCAAGACCTCAGGTTTTCTTTGCTCTGAACGTCGTGTAAGGTGGGGCATAACATGTGGAGTAAGGTGGCGTGGTGCAGCGTGGCGCCGTACCTCCCAGGTGAGCCGCAGCCTGCTGACAGCCGGGTTATCCAGACCTAGAACCACCGCCAGGAAGGACAGCAGGTCCTGCTGCTGCTTGCAGCTGAAACACAGACACAACTTTCAGACATACGCTGAAGATCATTTTACGACCTAAATAACTCACTCTAACGAGGTAACAGAAACCTTCCAAGGGGTTGAGGCTGGTTCATGACTGCTGTCAGCTGGTTTGCTTGCTCGGCTAACAGCTAGCGCCTGCTAGCACCTGGAGAACAGCTACAGTCCACCCGGACAGGACCGAGAGATTCAACAGCTGCAGTCTTCTGCAGCCCTTTCCAGGTAGATGGTTGCTAGCTGCAAGCTCCTCTGGCCTGGAAATGTCCCTCAGCTGCAATCTCCTTGTGGCTTTTGCTAGCTTTGGCCCTCACAGCTCATGCTAAATAGCCATACAGTCCCACCCTGAGACAGTCAGTACTCGTTCCTTACAATGGAAAAACTTTCCCTGTTTAAATGCTCGTATGGGATGATATGCATGCCTGGAGAATTTCAACATATGTCATAGTGGTCAGGAAGATGAAGAAAAGTCTTTTGAATTAGAGTTGACACTGTTGGATAAATTAAACTTCGCTCAGAATAAAACTAAAACATGTTTATTCCTTTTTTTATTAGCTTTGAATGATGCATAAAGTGATTAAACATTTTAACTCAGCAGGTAATTATTCCGAGTTAGATTTTCTAAAATCTGAAATTTACCTAATTTTCTTATTGTTTTGATGTGAAACAGACCCAAACATTAATTATTAAAAACAAAATATAACCAGGACTTCTACTTATCAATGACAAATTAATGGAATGGGAATTCATAAAGAGCTTTTTCCATGACTATTGAAATGCGGTAAAGAAAAACTCTGCTGCAACGTCATGCGGCGTCCCAGAGAAAAAAGGTCATATAGTCCAGTTTCTCAGCCTTAGGATGCTGATGGGCAGCGACAGCTCTAGAAATGCACATGATAGATGTCACTGTTATTAAATGAGTCCAGAATGCAGAGTTTTAATGTCCGAAAATTTTGTAATAAAATTACATTTGGACTTACAGCGCTGTGATCTTGATGAACTTGCGGAGCAGCTGGATCCTCTTCGGCAGAGAATGACACTGCAAGATCTCCGTGGCGACCCAGTGTTGCACCTCGCTGCAGCGCTGCAGTACCAGCTCCAGGTTGAGGGGGCGCCAGCGAGACTGCTCGCCATGAAACACATAACACACAAACTCCACCTGCAGGACACAAGTGGAACTGCATTTGATCAACTTTGTCATTATTAAAACATCTCAGATATTTCATTTTTATCCTCTAATAAAGTTAAACCTTTTCAATGCAACGAAGCAACAACTTTGCCTTCTATGGACATAAACTCATGTAAGATTAAATCAGGCAAAGTTAGAACTGTTCTGTGGTCTGAGAAGAATAAACCTGAGGTTTAACCGACCTCATGTACACAGCTGAAGAGCTCCCAGTCAAACACCACCAGCTGATTGGCCACTTCCTCCGCTGACATGTCGTGAAGTTTACTGTCACCTGGCGTCCAGTGGATCTCCTCAGGAAGAGGAAGCTAAGAACACAGGAAGTGACATCATCAGAATAACTCGTCTATTGTCATTTCAGATTTACAGACTTCATCAATCCTCAGAGGGATGAAATTCATTAGAGTTCCATTACAGATTTTTAAGTTAAAATAAAGAATAAAAACTATTGAAAAGCAGCTAAAATTGTGAATTAGAAAATTTGTTTATATAAATTATACAGGAAAATTTGTGGAAATAACTGAATGGTACAGCGGTAATAAAGCCTCCAGACCACCAGAGGGCAATACAGCAGTAATAGTCACTTATTTATATGTTTTTTTTAAAACTTTGGGTATTAAATATTTAATATGTGAGAATTTAAACTCTTTGGTTTTATTGTTTTAATGTTAGCAAGTCAAACAACAGCATCCAATCATGTGGCGTTCCCCAGGGTGTATTGTTGGGGCTTCTTCTCTTTGCAACAGACACCATCTAAGAATCAACAACATTCAATTTCACACAATTTTGTTTTAAATTTTTGAAAAATGATGAATTATATATATTTTATTTGCATTTAAAAAATAATTTTATGGACTTATGGAAATAAAGACAAAAAATTCATAATAAAAAATAGTTTATTTAGAGTCCTAAATTTATTATTAAATTAACAAAGATGAGGATAAGCTCATATTTTATTTCCTTTCCCAAACATTTTTTGGGATGTAAAAAGCATTTAATTACAGCTGAACATCATTTTATAAAAGTATGCAAATTAGAAAAATTTTGAGATGAATACAAACTAAAACGGTTAGTTTGTATTTTAACTGTGAATTTCATGTGTTAGAACTAATCTTATCTCAGGTTTATCTGCTGTGACGTAACAGATGGCAGTTTTTAAAATTTTAGTTAATTTTAGGTTTGGTTAATGAAAGATTTTTTTTTTTTCACGAGGAACACACAGCAGAGTATTTCCATGTCCTTTATCTTGTTTTGTTCCTGCTTTTGGACTAAAAAGATTTTATATTTTTTAAAGAAATTTAATCTCATCATTTAATCAAGAGGGCAACAACAAAAATAAAAACAACAAAAAAAATTTTTATCAGGCACAAAATATCTAAAAACCCTGGTTTTCCTGAGAAAATGTCTGTTATCTAAAATATTTCATTTTGCTGCTACACTGTCAATCAATCATTAAAGTCATCCATCAATCAAATCCTCACCAGCGAGTCCAGCTCAGAGGGTTCACAGGCGAACAGATGAGTGTTGACTCCCAGTGTGGTGAAGACGGCCTCATCGCTGGGACGAAACACCGCTTTCTCTGAACACATCAACCACAGTCACACACAACCTCATAAACCAGAATGTAGGTGTGTATATGTACGTGCATGTGCATGTGTGTGCGTTCTGACCTCCAGCTGATGTGACGGCCACCAGTATGAGGTTTCCAGGCAGAACTGGTTGGTCTTCGCTGTACTGGAGTTTCTCTCTGACCAGAGCCAGAATCTCTCCGACCCGACAGGAAAGGCGGCTCCTGATGGTGACGTACGAATGGTCCGGGGTGTAGACCCTGCAGAAGACTGAACACACACAGACACCGGTGTTGTGTCAGAAATGCTCTATAAGCAACTAATAAGCTCTAAACAAGCAACTGGTTCCACTTCAAAAACCAGGTGACCTCAAGGACCATCGTCTGCCTGACAAAACCGGGTCACCGGGCCATAATCACACGGAGAGAACCGGGTTAGCTTGGCCGTAATTACACGCACAGAACCGGGTCACCTGGGCCGTGATCACAGGGACAGAACCGGGTCACCTGGGCCGTGATCACACGGACAGAACCGGATCACCTGGGCCATTATCACACGGACAGAACCGGGTCACCTGGGCCGTGATGGCCAGCAGCGATATCTCTGAGCAACAATCGAGGAAAATATTTAGTCTTGTTTAAATGTAGTTTCACAAAAAATGGTTAAATTATTAGAAAAAGCTAATTTGTTAATGATTCTCATTATTATGATTAAATATCTTGTGCTTCTTATACTGCATTTCCTTACTGCTCTAAAACATAAATACTAAAATATTACATTTAATTTTTAAAATCTAAATCACAGCACAATGAGGTCCATTTTAAATATAATTGCTATAATAGCTATAAGACCAGCATGCAAGCATGAGAAAAACATTTTTATATTTAAACAGGCCGAGGAAATCATCATCCTCAGCTCTCCTTCCACGTCTGTTTACCTGCTGATGTGCATGAATGTTGCATGAAATCTGGATGCAACCTGCTCCTGCTGCACGCACCATTTAAAATGCATCCCTGTCTTCCAACCCACCATTTATAAGTATCTTCCTCATTTTGGCCAGTTTTGTTAGAGGAGACGCAGAAACTCCATGAATCACGGGGATTTGATATGCATTGCTTTTGTAGAAACGATAAAAATGGAGGGTAGAGATTCTGCTGCAGTTCATGCTTGTTAAGCAACAAAACTTCAAGACTCAAAACAAACTTACAGAACAGAGTATTTAGGATAGAAAAAAAGCTAAATTAATTTAATAACTAAACAAGGCGGCATTGGCACAAACAAGTACAACGAGTACTAATAGTAGTAGTAAAAAACTATCTTTCCCATCAAGCCCAAAGGCTGCCAAGATAGACTTATCAGAACCAGATCTGCAATGACACCTGTTCATGGCGTCTAACTCTCTTCTGTCTCCACCCCCTGCTCAGCCAGAAATGTTTGCTTCCTACTTCACTGGAAAGGTTGCTACCATCAGTAACCAGTTCCCTGAGCCGGA
>JBAMHW010000023.1:27650355-27661313 GCA_037177495.1 Rhadinocentrus ornatus | reverse complement strand
CTGGTTCTGGTACTTTTACTGGTTCTAGTACTTTAACTGTTTCTGGTGCGGGTGTTGGTTCTGGTACTTTCACTGGTTCTGGTGCTGGTTCTGGTACTTTCACTGGTTCTGGTGCTGGTTCTGGTGCAGCCTGTAAAGACAGAGAATTGACAGTCACTTAACACGGTGAAGCCACGACGATCTTCATCGTATCTGCAGCTCGGTGGAGATGAGATGCTCTTGCTGGCTGAGACTGACTGAAGCCAACAGGACTGCAGCTCATTCAGCTTGAAGCTGAATCATGATAAAACATGAAAGGTAGAATTAAACATTACGTTTTCCATTAGGGAAGGAATTTATTGCAGAAATGTGCGTCCACACATTACAACACTGCAGTACTCCAGGGCCGTAGGTGGCGCTGTAACACTGCTACAGAAGCACACTGAAAACGTGAGCATGCTCAGATAGAAACCAACAGCAATTTAGAAGAAGAAGAAGAAGAAGGAGTTTTGTGCATGTCTTCTAAGGGAGCGTGGGGTGTTGTGTCATTGGGTCATAAAAAGATGTGTCTTTGTTGTTAACATGGAGGGAAAACGGTGGCATTTGCACAGATGTTCACCATGGGAGCCGTTTTAGAAGATTAGCAGTGTCAGACTTGTGAAACATGCAATCGATAAACACCTGTAGCAGAATTGCCTAAACCCGTCCCCGTGTGCGGTTTGGATCAACACGAAGCAGCTCCTTAAACACACAGCCATGCTTTCAGGTTTCAGAGGCAGCAGCTTCCCTGATGATGCTTTCCTCACCGCATGCAGGAGCTGAGGTGTTCATGTGCTCACGTGTAACACCGTCATGCTAGGATGAACAGACAAGCCCCCAAAGTAGAGCCTTGGGGAACTCCAGATGAGATACAGACGTGAGTAAATATAGTTAAATAGTGTTCATGTTGTAACATGTTGGACTCATAAAGTCGGGCAGGAAAAGGCTGAGAACTGCTGCAGGACAGTTTTCTGTCACTCGCAGAACCTTTTTGAGGATCAGCTGCTGCTGTTACTGACACCGGACAACCCTCTTTAGTATCCGCCAGCATGTCCCCTCCCCGATATGTAACATACTGACCTCCCTGCTGGTATATACTGATGCACCTATCTATGTCTTCACAAAGTGTCCAGTTGGCATATTTTGAAATCTGAGTCGCTGATCTGGTTTCTGCCGCAGATCTGACTCATATACCATCTAAAGTCCAGGACTAAAAACATTCAGTTAAAACTGATTTTTTTTTTTAACAAATGGACCACGCACTGGGGTTTCTGAAAATTCTCACATTTTATCCAGTTGTTTCTCATTAATGCAAACATTCTGTAAAATGCTGGTTTGCTCGGCCACAGTTTTTTTTTCCTTCTTTTCAGGAGTCAGCACCTCAAGAACTTCACCGCAGAGGAAACTGAACTTGGGTGCCGTAATACACCTCCACCTCCTCTCTCAGCATATACAAAAACATCTGCCACACGTCATAACTGGCAGGCATGCCAGCCCATCAAAAATGGAGAAAAAGACTCAGGTTTTATGGTCGACCATGTTTGAGCCTTCAGAAAACAACTTTGTTTATTCCGGAGCTTTTTGATTCTTTCACAGCTTTGAACGTGGCCTGTTCAGAGCATTAGTGGTTAGTCAGATATATGAACTGGTTTCTGTTTGCCATATATTCATTGGCATTTAAAATATGAAAATATTTTATTTTTATTTTAATTTCAAGTTCAAAGATTACTCTTTCTTGAGATGTAAAACATTTTTCTTTATGCAAATTCTTTTTAATTTTTGATCCCAGACATGGGCCGATATGAGACCGCTTGCTTCAGTTTCTTTTTGTTTATTTATTGTTATTTATTCATTATTAACCTAAAATATGACTTTGCATCAGAAATTTAGATTTATTTTTTACATCAGCATATTCATGAAGTTTTTGCTAAATCTCTCTGACATTTTACCATTTTGTCCGTTATGAATGTAATCCCACCAAAAAGGTTTCCACTAGTAAGCAGTTGACTTTGCATATTGCGCCTGGTGAAATTCAGCTGGTTGGAGCTGGATTAGAGGAGGAGGAAGTGACGGACTCGGTCCTGGAAGGAGGTGGAAGCTGTTAGATTAGCTTCATTAATTCCTCTGTAGAAGCAACTGGTGGCATCGGGGATTTCAGACATCAGCCTGCTCTCTTAATCCCACAGAAGCCCTCTGTCACTCAGACTGGAATAAACACCACGTCTCCTCCTCTGCCTCTGAATTCCTGAGCTGCAAGGCAGGGGAAAAATGCGCCACGCTGCTGGCTCATAAAAACCAGACTGTGGTTCAGCAGCACGATAAACTGGTGCTGCTGGTCTGAACTGGACACAGTTCTGATGAGGTTATTATGTAAATTTCATCTTCCTGCTTCATGGACTTTATTAACAAAACGCTCCGAGATGAGGAAGATGAGGAGGAAAATAAGAGCTTTAACATTTAGACAAAAATAAACTCCAACATCATGATGCACAATGAACACAAAACATGAAGTCGGGATTATAAAATACTGAATGATGATAATAAGAAACTAAAATCAGGATTAGAAAATAATGAATAAACAAGACAGCATGTAGAATTAAAATTATGTCGCAACAAATTTTTACAAAAATTCTAAATTGAAAGAATATTTATAAAACATATTTAATTCATTAAGACACTAAATTAGGATTAAAACCTGCTAAATACTGCATTAACTTCAGATGATATCAACCCAGAATTGAAGGTGATTAAATTAGAGCCAACAGATCTGAATAGAAGCTAATTAAAACTGTAAATCTGGATTAATTCCTGAGCTGTGATTCTGAAATGAAAAAAAAAAAAAAAAACTTTATTAAAAGTGATAATAAATTAAGTTAAATAAAATCTGTACTGGAAATAAAGCAAAAAAACTATGATGTGACAGGATCGGGGATCAGAGGACCTGGAAAGGAGATTAAAATGCGTAAAACAAATTTTATACACATTTGTTTTAAATATATTTATTTCCATTTTTCAGATGAAAAATTAGAATCAGAATTATGATCAGAAAACAACTCATTATGATTGTGACTCTCACGAGTTGATTTATCTTCTATTGTTTATTTTTGAAAGATTTGATCATTGTGGGGTTACGTTATAATTCAATGTGACATAATTTATATTAATATAATTAAACAACAGAGTTATAGATGGAAACTAAGCTGGGTTTCAGGATTATATCATAATCATAATGTCTAATAAGATTATGAGCTAGTAATATGAATATCCTGGCCGAGGAAACCAGATCCAAACCCACAAAGAACCACGTGGAACTGCAAAGTGGGATTTTTTAACCTCTCTGGATTTAGTCCGAGTCATGGAAGCCTTCTCGTTCTCTGTTAGCACCTCTGAGTAAATATATCCCGTCTGTAACGCTACACCCAGCTTCACTCATCTATACCATTTCAGCTCTGGAAGAGGAGCAGAGGAAGGACGGCAGGCGGAAGAGGATGAGGAGGAAGAAGCAGGGCAGCTCAGAGAGACTGATGGAGAGGATGCAGAGAAAAAACATGGATGATTCTGTTACATGAGATGCATTTACCAGGCAATGGGTGGGGCTAAAGGATGTGCCTGGAGGGACACGGGATCCCCAGGAGCCACCCCAAAAATAAATAAGCAAATTCTAACAAATATTCTTTGTAAACTGACTTTTACCTGTTAAACCTAAGATGTCCGATTGCAAGTGAATGCAGCATTTAATGTACTTGAATATCTTGTTCTGCATCAATGCCACCATGTTCTAGATTAGCCCTTCCTAAACTGGGGTTCCTGACTCCCATGGGGGTCCCAGCATAATTTCAGGGGGTTACCAGATCATTGTGAAATAAATATAAATATACATTTATCAACATGTGTTATCTTTGGGACCGTTTACACCCAATGAAGAGGATGTAAAAGTCATAAAACCACCAGATGATGATAAACAGATGATGATGATGATGATGATGAAGAAACTCTGATAAAACTGAAGATTTGGCTCAAAGTTTCTATCTGGAGGTGTTTGTTCAGCAACAGTATGCATGTGCACGTGTGTGTGTGTGTGTGTCTGGGAGTGACCGCTAGCTGCATGCTAACTTGAGGAGCAGAGCAGCTGATAAGCGCCAGGTTTATACAGATGATGACGTCATCATGACAACTTGCTGCTTCCCTCTAATTTCCTGAGACCCCCGCTTTAAAACCACTGGATTAAACAGTTAAAAAATAACTGCCTGCTTTACTTTTTACATCATATGACCCATTCATATTAATAGCTGTTTATTACTTCCTAAAACCTTTTTTTAAATAAAACAAAAGTCTCATCTAAACACACCATCCTTTTCCAGCCTGTATTTAAAACATCCGCCTCTGTTTCAGAAAACAGAAAACAGTTTTGTTTCAGAAAACATTCTTAACAAATTGAGTTTGACCTTCAGAGTTAGAAAAAAGAAGCCAACCTGAGCAGAAAAGCATTATTGATAACCAACAACTGGACATTTGATGTTTTTATGTGGAATTAAGGTGAAATAACATGACATAAATAACATTAACATTTACTATCATTTAACCAGGAATTGTCCCCGTTTCAGCTCTGAAAACACACACAGTGGTACAGTAGATATTTCTGCATCTGGGTTCATAAAAGTTGTGTTATTTAATAATATTTATGCAGCAGAATTAACAGCTGATTGTGCCTTTGTTGTTATTATATGTTATCGGAACGAATCTATTGATAACCTGGAATCACACAAGACCTGTTGCAGCTAAACGTCCAGCAGCTTTTTTCTTTGGTTTGTTCTGATCTATAAAATTAAAAACAGTGTTCACAGCTGCATAAAATTGAGCAACGTAAACCGTATCCACCATGATCATCAGGGTCGAGCATCCATGGATATAAACACAGCGGGTTTATCCTCTAGAGATCCAGAGAATCCTGTCCTGCAACCAGTTGCACATCAGAACCAGATTAATGAGGAACACCATCCCAGATACATAAATTATTTTTTAATTACTGATCATCATGGTGAAGTGTTAAATAAAAACGTCGGATCTCTTTGTGGACTGAAATGTGGAAGATTTAATAACCTTCACTTTTTCTCCTGGGAGGATGGTGTGATCCCGGCTAACTGACCCAGTTCTGTTGGTTTTCCCCTGGATGTCTGACCAGCGATCGTGCTGCTTGATTTCACGTTTATGGAGTTTACAGGATGTATTTTATGTAGAAGGGAAATGAGCCACATTCATCGTTTTTAGGTGTGTGATTTAAGTACATGAAGTTTAAGCAGGAATGTGCTCAGATTTTCACAACATTCGTCTTCAGAAGGGCCTTAAATCCATCGACCAGCAAGGCCTTAAATTCAACGTACAGCAGAAGATCAGAGCTCAGAGAGTTGAGAATCCCTCTCAGGAACTGAATATTTTAGCGAAGACGGTAACACGTGGATCATTTTCTTTTCATGTCCCAGTAGGGAGCCTTCTTCTATCCGACTAAGGCTGGAACCGCCACCCTGGGACGTATCCTCCATCATCTGCTTGTTTCTGAATTCCTACTTTGTCCTTTGTAACTTTTTCAGGTGCACCTGAACCGACTGAAGTTGCTTCAAGAAGGAGATATAACAGCTTGCAGTCCTCTGTCCACATATCTGGGACGTTCTTGTTTATCTGCTTAATGGATTCATGCTTAATTTACATTATATATGCTGCTGATCTCTATGAAGGGTTTTCATACGGATGCTGGATCCTGTAACAGGCGTTTCTGTGTCATGATTGATGGTTTTACCACCTCGGGGGTACCACAAGGCTCCATTCTTGGTCCGATCTGTTCACTCTTCATTTGCTGCCACGGTCTGTGATTTTTTTTAGAAATCCTGGCATCCCGTTTCATATTTATGCAGATGACTGTCGAGTCTATTTGCCTTTAAAACACAATGAGTCTGTCTCAGAGAGATCTGGGGATGGATAGCATTAAATTTTCTCCATTTCAATAAAAAATAGTTTGAGGTCATGTTTTCTAAATCCAGTGGCTCCATCTGTGCCCCATCCATTAACAATTCCTCTCTGGCCCCACATGAAAAATCCAGCATCACTAATTTAGATGTGAAAATAGACACCAGCCTGAAACTGGACTCACAAGACCACGTTGTGATTCAGATCTGTTTCTATCAGTGGTGACAAACGTCAAGCCCCTCCTGTCCAGATCCCACCTAGAGACAGCGATGGATGCCTTATCACCTCCCACCCGGATTACTGGATGAGCCAGGCTTCCCTTTCACACCTGCAAACCGCTGCTGGTACAAGCCAACCAAAGCAGTTAACTCTGGTTTCATCATCCCCTTCCCCTAAAATGTGGACTGTGCCGCAGGTCAGATGGCTTCTTCTCTTCTGTACTTGGTTAATTCCTCGTTGTGAAGCTGGAGAAGTCCACGAGCAGGTCATAAAGAAACCTCTTCACCCACATGCTGCTCTGCAGAAGGCCACTGTGAAGAGGTCTGATGGATCGGTACCTACTCACCGGGCGACATCAGAAAGCTGCTTGCTGAGCATGAACTGAAGAACTGAAGTCTCAGATCTGCTCAAAACCTTCTTTTCTCTACTCATACTGAGACCAGGAACTCATGATGTGAGTCTTAGCGGCAGATTTAGGGTGTTTGGTTGAGTTTAAAGCCAACTGGGCTTCGATCTCGGCCTGTTTGTCTGAACACAGCCTCTTTGTTCCTCCGGATCTCAGCCTGATCTTTCTGACACGCCTCCACTTATGAAGGCGACACTTTGCTCTGTTCCCTGCAGGTCTGAGTTTATTTCCTACCTCTACAGAGATTTAACCACAAACTAACAGAATCAGCATTAGTCTCAGAAACACAACTTTCAGCTGCAGCTCCCTCTGAAAGCTAAAACAGCTGTAAACTTTTCTCCTCAGTAGCGTGGTGGTAAGAGCTGCAGAGCGGTAGGAAAACACAAACAAATGCCAGGAAGTAAGCCTACTGGAGGGTTGGAGGCGGGTTGGGGGGCGGTGGTGAGGATGGCGACCTCTCTGACATCACCACAGAGGGGGAATTAGCTGCAGTGCTTTGATTTGAAGCCATTGTTGTGAGTTGATGCCGATCCAGCAGCTCTGTGGAGCCGAAGTGAAGCCAGCCAGACCCTCAAAGGGAGGAGGAGTGGCAGGAACCGGTCCAGACCAGGGGAAATACCAGCAGAGGTGTGTCAGAAAGTATGGAGAAAACAGCTCAGAGCTGCTGGCCAGTCTGATCAGAGTCCTCTCACGCACTCTAAAAGGTCAAAATTGACAAGTTCTGAGAATTTAACATGATCATTTTACAGGGAAAAAACCAGATGAGCCTCTGAGAGCAGCTCAGTCTCACACAGAAGCACGAAACAGAATTTATCTACATGTAGAAGATGTCTGGTCAGAAGGCAGAAAAATACCAAACACAGCATATCAGCAGAAACACCTCATGGCAGCTGTCAGCACGGAGGTGGAGGATGATGGTTGGGCTTGTTCTGCAGCTACAGGACCTGGAGATCTTGAAACCTTTTCATGCATCAGGACGATGATCCCAAACACAGCAGCAGATCTTCAACAGAACCAAGGTGTTGACATGATCCAGTTAAACTCGGACACCATCTGGACCTGCAGCCTGGTCCTGGTTCAGTCTCTTCATCTGACTGCAGGAACCCGACAGGCTGGAGGGGGAGGAGGTCTCAGAGTGGTCCAGGGTCCAGACCTCGTCCTGTATGCAGGAACCCGACAGGCTGGAGGGGGAGGAGGTCTCAGAGTGGTCCAGTCAGAGTCCAGACCTCATCCTGACTGCAGGAACCAGACAGGCTGGAGAGGGAGGAGGTCTCAGCGTGGTCCAGTCAGAGTCTAGACCTCATCCTGACTACAGGAACCACTGGATGTTGGTGATCTTCTGCATTAAAAACAGACATGGTTCTCTACTGGAAACCACAGCGTGGACTCAGGAAGACTTCCAGAAACCACAGCATGGACTCGGAAGACTTCCAGAAACCACCGCATGGACTCGGAAGACTTCCAGAAACCACTGCACGGCCTCAGGAAGACTTCCAGAAACCACCGCTTGGACTCAGGAAGACTTCCAGAAACCACAGCATGGACTCGGAAGACATCCAGAAACCACCGCGTGGACTCAGGAAGACATCCAGAAATCACTGTCTGTGAACACAGTTCACCCTAAAATCCACATATGCAGGTTAAAGCTCCATCATGCAGAGAAGAAGCCAGATGTGAACAGGATCCAATAAAAGTACATATAAGCATTTGAGGTGAAATAAAAAGATAAAATTATATTTTAAAAGAAAAAAGAAGGGATTATTATCCATGTTGGGGAGTTGTTATTGTAGTTGGATGGAGACTTCTCCTGCTCTGAGATGTGAAACATGATCCAGAAACCAAAGAACCTCTGTGCTGAACACAGCCCATGTTTCCTCCTTCAACCTGCAGGGTGTGAGCATGCTCACATCTCCATAAAAGGAGGGCTGCATGACCACCAGGACCAGCGTTAGTAATTCACAAAGAATGAGGAGGGACAGGAAATGGCTATGAACACACCAGAAAGCAAAGCTCAGACCTCCATCCAGGAGTAACCTCCTCGTTCTAACGTTGAGACCAAAAACTTTAACTGCTCCAATCTGAGCCTGAAAAGCAGCTTCGGCCTTATTTAGGCTGCAGAGAGGACGGAGGTGGAGTCTGTAACTCTACCAGGAGGATCAGGACAACATGCTTCCTACATAAATGTCCCAGAGCCGCATTGGGCCACGACTCTGACATGCAGATTGTAAATCTGAACAGGAACCCCGGCGGAGACCAGGCGGCCTGCAGCTCTGCAGCCCTCAGATTTATTACTGAGCTCCCGCTGAGATAAAAGCTGAGCCAAGCCTAGTAGTTACTGTTGCTGCACTCACTCTAACACTGTTTTCTCTCTGACATCCACCAATAAACAGGAGGCTGACACGGTAACGCTGCAACCTGACGTCACAGAGGAACTACAGAAGCCATGTTGATGCTCCAGCTGTGGCCCCCACCCCACCCTGATGGAGGCCTGAACAACAGGACCGTGTTTCAGCTGCACAAATGTCCTTTATGAACAAACTGTACGTCGGCGTGATGCACTGGTCCAAGCCGAGCCTACACAGAGGTTGTTATCAGAGGAGGAGGAGGAGGAGGAGGAGGGCGAGTCTAGGAGGCGTTGGCAGCTCCCTCCAGATTTATGGTTAGATACTTTTTCAGCACAGAAAAGCAGAGAGCTGCTTTATTTTTGGCTCAGGAGTCGCTGGAGTTCTGGGACATGCGCTGGGTCGTGTGGTCTTCCGGCTCACATGTATGTTCCCGAGGAGAACACACATGTGAGCAGTGTGACAGATTGTCATGCTCTCAGGCCTGCTGCAGGGCAATGATAAGTCACCTGGAGCCACGATAACCCTACCTGCATGCTGGAGGGGTATCAGTTTCTTCCTGCCCCAAACGTGACGGTGATATGCACGGAAACAATATGCCGTCCACTTTTGTGATTTATCAGCACAATTTAAAAACTGGTTGAATGGTCAGACTGGTAAGACTGGGACCCCAAAGGAAGGGTCCAAGAAATATGTACTTTGTACTTTCCCAATAATAAAGTAATAAATACATTACAGTTTCCTCATAATATGTAATTTTACCATAAAAACACATATGAAGCTAAGAAAAAAGCGTCACTGTGAAAACAGGACCATGTTACTGGTGGAGGTTGCAGCTCTGTCTTTCCTGTCCAAACTTCTACTCTGCAGCACACACCGTTCTGTCCAACCAGATGACCTTTCCAGCAAGCGACCCTTCGGTTTTCCGGCCGCCAAATCTGTTGGATCGTTGCTCCCAGCTATGACTCCAGGGCTAAATGGAAAGCAGCGCTTCAGTTTGCTGAAATGAAGCTGTGGATGTCTCTGACAGATGTTATTCCGTCTGGTCTAACAGACTAATGACAACTTCTTTATAATGTGTTGTGCTGCTAGCTTAATGAAAACCAGAGGTTTAGTCCTGGTGGTCCAGTGTAAATATGGGGGTAAAAGGTGAGTCCTTTAGATCAGAACACTTTGACCCAGCATGGTGATGAGTGATCGGCCTGAACCAGCAGGATGAAATATCACACAGACCTAGCAGATGTCAAACATCACATGTACTGGTGTGAAGCCACCACACTCACCTCCACCTCTCCCTGCAGCACGCGTGTCCGTTTCAGACACGCGACACCATGAACACGGCCGTAAATATCGGATATAGGTTTGGCACCACATATAGACATTTTGTTTGACGTATGTGGCCGTGGGCACATTCTTCTGGCTTTTAAAAAGCCTTGTCTCAAATAGAGGTAAAAGAAACTGTCAGTGACGGCCTCTGTTCAGCCGAGCTGCAGCCACACAGCTGCATGCCGGAGTTTACCAGCGTAACACCATTAGCACGGATTCATGGAGCTTCCTGCCTCGATTAAATGGTTTCACTCTGCAGAACAGCTCAATGTGCACAGATCAACTTCCAATGATCAGCTGACCCAAAGGGAATAGGTGCCAAGTGCATATCAGGGAATCAGGTCACAAACATTGACTGCAGCGACTCCAGAACACAGATGAAAACTCAAACCAGGGACTGAAGTTTCAAAGAGCTCCAGGACGTGTTGATTAGCTCATTTAGACAGAACAGCCTGCAGGTTTGTCCACAGTAGCGGGCTCATTCTCAGATCAATCACTCCAGGTTTCTGTCTGTGTGAGAAGTTTAGACACCGGCCAAGCATATTTTTTACCGGCCACAATATTAAATTATTTTACACACACATACCTAGACACATAATTTCTATAATACTGTGTTGTATCCAAACTGAAAGTGGAAATCACAGCAACATTAAACAAAAGCAAGAAGAAAAATGGTTTTATTTCAT
>JBAMHW010000023.1:27501830-27515392 GCA_037177495.1 Rhadinocentrus ornatus | reverse complement strand
CTGCTCCTGGTTCCCTGCAATCTTAACGTAATACATGCTGCTGATAGCTGAGGTTATTCAGGATCTGTGTTGTTCCCATGTTAAATAAAACACCCAAAGTGATCCACAGTGTGTTTCAGGTAATAAACAGACTGAGTATTTGTCGTCAAATCTTGTACAATTAAAATCAAAATGTACTAAATATTCCCTTGTTTTGTTTTCATTTTCTCCTCCAAATAAAACAGTGGTATCAGACAGCGGAGAGAATAAAATATTCCTTGACTGCAGCCAGGATTGTAGATCTGTTAAAAGTAGTACAAGTTCACACTTAAATAATAAATTATTAGTTTAGACATAAAAAACTCAATAGTTTTACATTTTATTAGTATAAAAATTTATGTCTGGATCTCTTGTGAAGTTTTTAAGAATATAGTTTCTTCTAAGAGGGTTTGGGAAACTTTCCTTCCGGAGGAAAATCCTCAGCATGTTACAATCTGCAATGAGTTCAGTTCTGGAGTTGAGTTGGAATACAGAACATTTTCATTAACAAGAGATCGGAATGAACTTGGAATAAATGTAAAATATTTTTAGACTATTTTTATGGGACAATCTAAATAATACTTAATACAAAACTTTTTAATGATCTAAACAATTTCCTTCTGGGTCCATCAAATGACTTATTGACCAGCCTTTGGAAAACCAAACCCTTTCAAACACTGATTCCTGGTTGACCGGGAAGTATCTGTTGATCCATGTGGGAATGTTGTGTGGTGAAAAAAATGTGTTTGTATATTAATTTCCGATATAGTAACACTTGATAGAAACGCTGAGAGTTTGACAGGTCACACAATAAATCCGTGTTCTGAGAAACTTGGAGGTGAAGACGATGCTGAGTTAGCTTCCGGTTAGCCGAATGTGTAAAGGGCGATTCCACCGAATTTTTCATTTGTGAAACCTTCATTCTTTTTGTGAAAATGCAAATTGGCTTAGTTTATGATGTTTTCGTCATCAGGAGCACATTAGACCAGGTCCAGATCCAAAAGTACAACACAACAGGTACTTGAGAAATTACATAGTAATTCATACATAAATAGTTCGAATAAACCACTTTTTTAGTTTGGTGAGTAAAATCTGAATGTTTTAACTTCACGTAAAGGCATGAAATGTTTTTACAGACTTCATTTATTGCAGTTTTTCTCTTCTTCATAGACGTTCATGTTTCTCTTCCTCTCCAGTCCTCGAGTCGACCCTCTCCCTCCTCAACAGCTCCCAGCTCTTTCATCGCAGCTCACCTGGCAGGTGTGTTCGCTGTGCTGTGGTTGGGAACGGGGGGATCCTTCGAGGGTCCCGACAGGGGAAGAACATCGACAGCCACGACTTTGTCTTCAGGTGAGATGCTGAGGTACTAATTAATGAAGTCTTATTTTTCTGATAAGAGTTTAATCTCTTGGTTTAAAAAGAATATTTTCCCCAAATTCTCTGTAAAATGTAAATAAAAACAGAATGTAACAAATGAATCTTTCTGTAAAAGAAACTATTTTTAACATCATGGCTGGTTTAATCTTCTTCTGTGTTCAGGATGAATGGAGCGGTGATCAGCGGGTTTGAGGAAGACGTGGGAACAAAGATCTCTTTCTACGGTTTCACCACTAACACCATGAAACATGCCCTCAGCTGGTACCGCTCAGACGGATTCACCAGAATCCCTCAGAACCCGGTGAGAAACACTCGAAGACACGAACCCATCACGAGGTCGGTCGTCGTTTCTATCCCAGCTGATCTGCGTGTGTCTGCAGGACATCAAATATATCTTCATCCCATCAGACCTCAGAGATTACGTGATGATAGCGGCTGCTGCTCAGGACCGGGCTGTTAACTCAGGCAGAGATAGGGGGGACAGGTGAGTTCTTCTGTCTCATCCACTTAGAATTTAGGGGCCTCGGACTGAATTAATCTAGATTTAACAGGGTAAAACAGTTCACACCCAAAGCAATTATTGAATATTGAGCTAATTAAGACACTTTTTTCTTCTTTTGGGCTCTAGTGACCTTTGAAACAGGGGTAAGAAAGATAGGTATGACATCCAGCAACATGCAGACCAGGTTTGGACCTAAACCAGCTGTGTAGTAGAGATTTATCCTCTATACCAAGGGTGGGCAAGTTCGGTCCCATAGAGCTGCAGTCCTGCAAGTTTTAGAAGGTCAGGAGTGTTTGAGCTGGAAAACATCTAAAACCTGCAGGACTGTGGCTCTATAGGATCGAACTGCCTACCCCTGTTCTATACAATAAAGCAGGAGTATTTAAATAAAGTTTTAAAGAGGTCCAATTACAGAAAAACCTTTGGAGACAAGGTCCGGGAGATCAAAATGACTGTAGACACACACACACACACACACACATATTCAGACCGGGGGTAAAAACTATAACATAAAAACTTTCTCCTCCTCATGTTGTTATGACAGTGAAACGTATTTTTGCCTGACGGATAAGAAGTTTTTTGAGCGGCTTCATGATGGGCACTCCAGTACGCGCTCTTTTCTATTCTTTATTATGTATATTTTACACATCTCCTATTTATTCGCGGACATTGTTATTGTTGCTCTGTCAGGTGAAGTTGAATGTGCATGTGGGTAGGGGCATGCAGGTGTTACACCAAAATTTGTGACCCATCAGAATACGTGACTACAGGGGGGGCAATAGCATACATTTCTCTGCATGTACGTCTTAGAAGACATACATGCATTTAAATCTGTATTGTATTCTGAGTTCATTATAATGCAGGTACACATTCTCAAGGCTATCAGAAATTGTGACCTAGATCCCCCCTCTTATAGTCTGGACTCTTCCAACATAATATCCAATATTGTGGACAGCTGTGAGAAATTCAGGGGGCTTCATAACAGGAGCAGGACAAGCCCAAATAAGCAACTATACTCAGAAAGAAAACCGCCCAAAAACCCACAAATGACGATATTTGCAAGAGACTTAACACAAAAACCATCTCAAAGTCACTGATAACAGGCAGACTTAGCAACTCTGCTGCCTTTCTCCAGCACAGTCGTCTTCATCCCTGCTCTGTTTTATCTAGCTGGCAGATTACTGTCGTGCTGGGAGCCTCACACACTGATTGGCTGAGTGCATCACGTGGGATGGCTTACCGCACGTGCAAGTGGTCTGCGTGTTTCCTGACCGGTTCAGTAAAGATGGCAAAAGTTGCGCCAGTTAAAGTAAAAAGCACTGCATCAGATTTTATATTTTAACCCCAGATCCACATGGGACAGGTAATGGGTCTGGATCCAGACCGCGGTCCGCCTGTTAGTGACCTCTGCAATAGAGTAATCAATCAATAAAGAGTAATCAATAATCTATGAAGTGTGTCCTATCTTAATTGTATTAGGTAGTCATGTGTAGACTTTACACAGAGATTCTGCTGGATCTTACAACTCTTTAAAAGCTTTTTATTCATACTGTAGGCTCGAGCACCTGAGCAATGCTGTGAGTTGAGAGATATTTTTGTAAGACAGGTTTTGTATTTGGCTTGACACAAGCATGTCAACCAAGGCAGCTGACAACCGAAAAACACCAGTAGAACTCAGGGCTATGTTTAATAATGAAAGCAATGCTAGCCTTACATCAGAAGGTTTGTAAAAAACTCTTGGTAAACTTTCAGCTAACACCCGCTCACATCTAAAGACAAGCGTTTCAGTCACAGCCTAGTCTCAGACTGAGATTTTACAAAGACTGGGAATCTTGCAGGGTCCCTGTTTACAAGAATACAACTAGATTATTTTAGCAATTTTTGTGATATGTTGGACAGCTGATATCGAACAGACTGATCTGCTCCTCTTTCTGGACGGTCCACCTACAACCTTTCATCACCAGTTCTTGTTCGTTTCTGTCGTTCTGTCAGGATTCCTGTTTCTGCTTTTGTCAGAGCTCGTCTATCGGTTGTTCATTGTGTTCCATCACTGCAACCCGAAACTAGGGAAAGACTGACATGAAACAGCGCAGATTACCAGCTTAAACCTAACGACAGAGATGACGGGAGTGCGCAGTAAGACTCCGAAGATTTACTAAATACTTCTGTTTTTAGTCTGCCACTGAAAAAAATGTTTGGTGTAAGCCCAGCATAAGAACATTTCCACATGAACAATGTAAAGGAAACTCAAGGGATTGGGACTAAACAGCTGTGTACTCATAAGAAAATCACTGATCAGTGAGGCTAACCAGAGAGAAAGGCTTCAGTTTGCTAGTGAGCTTAAAGATTGGACTCTAGAGCAATGGAAGAAGATCATGTGATCTGTTGAGTCCAGATTTACCCTGTTCCAGAGTGATGGAGCATCCGGGTAAGAAAAGTGGCAGATAAAGTGATGCAGGCATCATGCCTAGTGCTACTCTACATGCCTATGGGGAAAGTCTGTGATCTGGGGTTGCTATAGTTGGTCAGGTCAGTTGGTTCAGGTTTAGGATCAGGTCTAATTTCAGCAACATTATGTGTCCAAAGAATGAGGTCAGCTGATACCTGATACCTGAATATACTGAATGAGCAGGTTATTCTGTTTTCCCTGATGTCACGGCCATATTCCCCGATGACAATACCAGGATTTATGGGGCTCAGATTGTGAAAGAGTGGTTCAGGGAACAGGAGACATCATTTTCACACACCTAAACCCCATTGAGAATTTTTGGGATGTGCTGGAGAAGGCTTTGTGCAGTGGTCAGACTCTCCCATCATCAATACGAGATCTTGGGGAAAAAAAATGAATGCAACTCTGGATGTAAATAAATCTGATGACAGTGCAGAAGCTTATTGAAACAATGCCACAGAGAATGATGCAGGAATCAAATATGAAAGGAGGTCCAACCAGATATTGGACTTTTTCTTTGGTGGCAACTTTTTTAGCCAGGCTGTATATATAAAACATCTAAATTTCATTCTTCAAGGATGGATATTATAAAATGAACTAGAAAATTAAGTTGTGACATGGGAAATATACATTTCTAACACATTTGCAAAATCGTAAAACCTTAAATTGCATCAAACTACTGTTCTTCATACATTTTATACATCTTAACACGTGTTATGTCAAAAGTGTCTCAAAAGATTATTCAGGTTTTTAGGTTTGAAGAAAATAATGTTTATTCTTCCCAAACACTTTCTTCTACTTTCTGGTCAACCCCAAACAGAATGTCAACCTACAAAGACCCAATGGCCCCGACTCACTAGAACTCGGTCTGTGATTTCAACGTTGGTGAAAGAATGATGTGTAGTAAATAGATAAGGGATTTTTATTCAGAATTTTCCATAACATTTCCATTTCCATCCAATAGTTATTAAATTGTTAAAAGAAAAAAAACCAATTGATATTAGTCTGCCCCAATACAATTTGCTCTCAATGTTCCAGTTACAACCTGCTCAGGTTCTGTGATGTGAGGAAGCAGATCCAAAAGCTTTTTCTAAGTTTTTTTCAGCCATTGGTCTGAATTAGTCCATTTGGGACATGAATATATAGTACAATAATAGAACTGTATAGGCCCAATTATGGGTAAAAGCATGGTTTTTTAAAAAAAAGCTAAATTATATGTACAAAAACCATTTTAATTAGTCAATGAATTTGAGCAACATTTTAGAATATACTTCCTTAAATTCTGTAAATAAACAAGTGTAAAAGAAATAAATGGAAAATCTTAATGTTCAGCCATCTTACTTATTATTAGTAATAATGAGCTGTTATGTTTCACTAATTTAATAAGTAAGACAAACTATCTCCTCACAGTGATGTTGCAGGCCACTGGACCTCTGAACGTAAACCCCAGGTAGAAGGTGACATTTTCATTACTGTAAGGCACTGAAGGCAGATAAAGAGGCTGGATACTGAACTTCTTTTTTCCTGGGCCTTCAAGGTACACAACTCCATCTTCAGTCCATCCAGAAACATTCCTTAGCATCTGTGCAAGCTCGGGCATTTTCCATGCCTCGCCGTGATACCACTTCATGCGTTTCTGGGAGAGTGTGAGCCTTTTTGTGACACTTTCAATCTTGCTCTTGTGAACAAATTTATCCAAACCATTCCTGTTGCCCAGGTAAAAATGTGTGTAAAGCTTTCTCTTTCGTGGAGGGATGTCCTTTATCTTGGCCCAGTACTCTGTTTTCAGGAACTCAATAGCTGATTGCACAATGCCAATTTTTTGGGATTTTTCATCCTTTGTATCAGAATCCTCCGGCCAAAACAACAAGGTGAGCAAGAACAGGGCACTTGGAGAACACTTTTGTTTTTCATTTCGGAACTGATGGCTGAGTGCTTGTAGGTCGTGCAGACTCGCTACCTCTTTGGCTTGTGGTGACAGGCAGTTCAGAGCAATGTTGGTTGCGATGTAATTGACTATATCATTTTGCTGAAATTTGGCTGTCATTGGGTTTCTGGGATACAGAGAGAGGATGGTCTGCAGATCCTTCACGCCCTGTTCCTGTTGGTTAGTCAGTTTATAGAAGATGGATGTCAAGTTACCTCCTCCCAAGTGATGGATTATCATGCGTTTTGTGGAAGGAGAGCATGTCGCAGAATTTCTTGAAATTCTACTGAAGTGCATACCATACTTTGAAGTCGCTTCTGCTAAAAATCTGAGTGGGTTTTTTACAACTTCCTCAGGACTCTCAGTGGTCTCTTCTTCGTGTGCTACAACATCTTTCTGGAAGTAACTGAGGTCTTCTGAAATCCATTCCAATGCTTCAGTCATTTCATTTTGGAGGTTTTTCAAACGGTCATGAAACGGTTCCCAAGCATCTTTAATTTCCGCTGGAATGTAATCTGGAGTGGTAAGGTACTTTACGCATTCTGAATGGCCATTGTCTCTGTCTGCAAACTCTTGTAAAGAGGAGATCAGTTTGAGAAGACCACATACAACCTCAACTTCAGCAAAAAATCCCAGCCTGTTCATGGTTTCTGGTTCTGCAACTGCTACTTTCTGACAGTGCTTGAAGTATTTCATGGCAGTCAGGGCAGTGTCCACAGCTGATGCAGTGTTTCGAGCTGTCTTTGGTTTCCTTTCACTTTGAATTACTCTCAACTTTGCTTCAAACCATCTTTTGTACACCTGCCCTCTTGTGTCAAGTATATATGAGTTTTTTGGCATTTTGTTGGCTGCTCTCTCTGCCCAGTCTTTTGCCTCTTCAAACTTTTCATTGGAATAATGCAGTCGAGCAATGGTTTGTGCAAAAAATGCATCTTCGTGGAAACAACTGTAGGCTTCCTTAAGTAATTCAATTGCGAGGTCTGGGCTTTCATTTTTACGCACATGCTCTATCAAAGGAGAGAACAAACTGTCATTTTCATCTCCTCGGCTAATCCTGGATCGTCTGTTGAGAAGCGCTTTCAGAAATGCCAAGTACTCTTCCCTTCCAAATCTATGGTCCAAGAGCACTTTCTCAGCAAGCAAATCTTTTGCCAAGTTACCTTGTTTTTTTTGGTCCCCCAGAAGCTGTTTGAGAATTTCCTCGGCAACTCGTGGGTGGATGATTCTGATTGATTCAAGGTGTGTTTTGTCATCTCTGAGGTACAAGAACAGTAGTTTAGCTGTTTCATGGAGAGATGTTTCAAACACCGGGAGGCGAAGCTTCTCAACATATGTGCTTAAACCACAGAAAGCCTCGTAGTGAGACTTGGAGATGAACGAGTTTTGGACGTAAGTGTTCAGTAGTGCCACGTAGAGTAGGAAGCGAGTCACAGTAGATGTACGATCAATGCCTTGGAGCAAGTTGGTCACAAATTTGGCAACATATGCTGCTACGTTTTCAAATTCTTCACTCATCAAAACAAAGGTCAGGACAAACTGAGGCTGATATTTTTCCTCAAGCACCTTTCGTCTTCCAGCAAACATCCTTTTTTCTTTAGGAGACAGTCTGTGAGTGACAGACACATTTTCAAGAGGAGATTCTTTGACTTTCTTTTCTGGATCATTGCACCGTCTGCAGCTCAGCACAATGAAGCAGGGTTTTTCGTAACGGATTTTCTTGTTACAAATGGCTTCCTCTAGATTATTCCTGAGATCATCAAGGTATTCTTGTTCTGAGTCTTCAACGAGGAGCAGTACAGGAAGACATCGCTGTAGATCTCTTTCATCATGCTCTCGTAGCTGAACTGCATGCTGTGCAACAACGTCAGCCGAGTATGAAGGCATCACAACTGCACACCTTAGATCCTTCCTCTTTTCCCATATTACTTGTCTTGCCACAGTGCTTCCACCGCCTCCAGGGTGATGGTAAATGTTAATTCTGTTCACAGGACTCTGTGTGGTATTCAACTTCAAGTCCTCAAGAAGTTTACAAACTTCGCTGTATGCATCCCTTTTAATCACATCTGCAACAAACTTTTGCTCGGCGAGCCAGAAATTCAGCCAGGTCACTTTTCCACCGTGGTAAAACTGTCGTTCAATGTTTTCCTTCTCCGCTTTGAAGAACTCTTCACTAGTTTCATCACAATGATCAGTTGTCAGGATTTCCAGAGAATACATCTGTTCCTTTGCTTTTGTTTCCAGACAACATTTTCCCTTGTCAAAGGTGGCCAAGTGTTTTGTGGTGTCTTTGGTTACAGGTTGAATGTGCTGCAGAGTTGCATCAATGTGACTCATTTT
Source organism: Rhadinocentrus ornatus (assembly GCA_037177495.1). NCBI lineage: Eukaryota > Metazoa > Chordata > Actinopteri > Atheriniformes > Melanotaeniidae > Rhadinocentrus > Rhadinocentrus ornatus. Next base: position 27,506,782 of record JBAMHW010000023.1, on the reverse strand, counting down.
CATCCCGACAACACTGTGATTATTCACAGTTTCTGCTCCATGTGATCCTTCTGCAAAACTTTGCCACTTCTGAAAGTTCTCCTGTGATTCACAAATGCAAATGATGTCTTCAAGGCCTTGCATGTCAGCTGAAAACTCGTACAAGGTGTGCAAGAGTGGTTTCTCAACAGGTGATGTGATTAAGAATATTACCTGAAATGTCCCTTTTGGCAAGATGTGTTTACAGATCAAAGACACGGTTTCCCGCAGGAAAGGAAGTTTTGTTTTGGTCCAAATCATTTCATCACATTGAGGTTCGCTTCCTTTGTAATCGGAACAGCCGTTACAGAAGATCCAGCTTGTTTGGTCAAACAGATGTAACTTGCTAATGAACTCTTTGATGCTTGTTTCTCTGGAAATGTTATAGCTCTGCAGAGAGTGCATGTTTGCATTATGATGTTGAAGGTATTTACTGCAAAGGCCTGACTTGTTTGAATCTGGGTCAAAATCAAACACACAGAAAATATTCATGTTCACCAACCAATCAATGTGGCACAGGTCATCTGCTTTGATTTTGTTTGTCACGAGGATAAACCATTTTTCCTTCTGAATTAATTTCTTTCCACTCGTCATTAGCATTGTGAGTTTCCTTCCGAGGTCTTGGTAGATCTCAGGGCCAATCCAACACTGAGACTTCTCTGCCTCCTCTCTCTGAGCATCCCTATCTTTGACACGATAAAAAAAATCACATTGGTCTGTCTCAGATACCTGGTCTGTCTTTGCACCAACCCTTCTCAGAATTGTAGCTTTCTCATATTCAGGTTTGTTTGTTGACTCATTGAACTTAACCTGACGAACTTTGTAGACCTTGCCCCTAACTATGCCCACTGAAGGAACAATGTCAACCTCCACTACATACCGCTTTTTCACTCTAATGCGTGTCTTCTATCCGGGCTTGTGTCGAATATTAAACCTCCTTCTCAATAAACATGAGCGACTGTGACTGCATCTCATCACTCTGTGCAGTACTAAATGTACATATGGCATTCACGACGCTTAGGTTTCATTTCCAGGAAATGGGTCCAACGCCCAAATCAAGCAACACATGTCTGCATCAACACTCCTACACCCAGAGCACAAGCTACAGACCTGATATGACCACTAGATTTCTTTTCTTTGTGATTACTTCATAATAGTCATTGTCATTTAATGTGCATGTTAAATATATAGCAACATACATAATCCATGTATGTAAACAGGGAAAAAAGTTCAAAAGGAATTTTGCTAAACAGAATAATATCATACTTGGGTATCGTTTTCCTGCAAATGGGTGGAGAGAGAGAGACATGGAAAACAATAAAAAGACAGGGCTGGGTAGGTTTATTTGTACAGCACATTTCATGTTGGCCTACATGACAACGCAAAGTACTTTACATAAAAAAAATGCAAGGAGTGCTACTTGGGTAAAAAATGTAGCATTCCTCTGTTCTTATGGTAAAACGCATAAGAAGACAGCTGAGGCTCTCGGGGAGTTGATGAATAAAAGCCTTTGTTATGTCTTGGTTAATCTAATAAAAACATGTCCATGCCGACACGTTTCAGCCTAAAAGGCCTTCTTTAGTGCTGCTCAGTTGATGTTTACATAGACAAGCAATGACAGCTGCTCTGTGTGGGCATGGAGGCGGTCACATGGTGCACATGACCTGCCAATGATGAACAAAGTCAGAAATTCCTTAACAGAAAATTAACAAGATGTAAGAAACGTGTGTATACATACATATTAACATGTTCTCCCAATGTAGAAACAACCACACGGACATTCAAGTCAACGACCACTTATTAAAGGTTTTTAAGAAATGCATTGCACCAGTGAACCCATTTAAAATGGTAAAACCAGTAGTACTGAAAAGGTTCCAGGATCATTCAGATGCTGTCACATTATGTCTGAAGTGGAACTGAAGTCTCTCGCATGTAATCATAAATATAAGCTGGATAACATTATATGACCAACAAGTGTAGGAAATAAAAAACTAAAACAGTTCATTCTTACTATGAAAAGTAGTTCCTGGTGATCGTGTTAAGTGTCATGGTTCGTTCAGCCCCAAACTGCAGACGATCCAGGTGTCTTTCCTCCTTGCCAGGACCAATATGGCAGCGCTGTTCATGTACTTAGTGGGGGACCAATGCGGCATCTATGTGTGTCTATGGCACGTCAGGTCTGGAAGAGGTGCCTCCAGGAACCTAGTCTGAGCATAGAGCGGTGACACCGTAACCGACCTTACACAGATGCTGAGTGAGCATCCAGCTTTAAGACAGCAACATAGTAAAGCTCATGGTGGTCATTTAAATCTAACCTTATGTACTGGAAAAACATTAAATGTAGACACAGTATATTTTGTAATGCACTTCAAGTGGTCAGACAGGAAGGTTGCAGGGTGGAGCGTAGGTGGAAGGAGGACCAGCTACAGGTGTCCTCTCAAACTTTTAAAGACTGCTGGAAAATCACGCTAGAGTTGAAGAGGACAAAAAAAGAGACCTTTTCTATTATTTCACCTCATGGTCAGAAGCCATGTGTGCAGTAATACTCTCCTCTTGATGTTTTCCAGACTGCCTCTGCTGAGTTGTGCAGTTTTTATAGAGAAGGTCACCACCAGCAGAGTTCTCATCTCTTGTCCTGACTCTGACTCTTCTGTTCCTCATTGCTGATTTTTATCCGTTTGAATCTGTGATTTCATCATTTTTAGAGGATGCAGATGTTCATATTGATCCTTCTGGGTCACCCTGTGATACACTGCCAGCATGGTTGTTCAGAAAGGTCTCTCTAACAGGGTCCCCTAGTCGTCTATGTTAAGCCCACAGCTGAAAGTCTTGGTTTTAGATAGACAGTCGAGTCTGAATCAAACATTTATCATTGAAAGCCGAGTGTGTAAGAACTACTCCCATCTAGTGGTGCACTCATATATTACCAGCAACCGAGTAGTGCTCTACTGCAGCCTCACCGTTTAAGAGCGTTATTACGACTATTGAAGCCGCTTAGATTCATAAATGTGAAGTTCGAGTGTCCCGTCAGGTGATGAGGAACAGAACGATACATAATTACTATTTTTTTACGCCAATAAGTTACAAGCGTGCCCTCCATGTATTTAGTACCAAGCTAATGCTAATAGCTAATGTTATCGTATGAAATCGTTTTTTTGTGACTTGCAGACTCAGATCATCTGATGAAGAGAGAGAAAGAGGGAGTAAAAGCAGGACAGTGGACTGTCGGCGCTGCTGTAACATTATTCTGTGTTTAATAACGTGTAATTCAGCTGATTTATGCAGGGAAGTGGGCAACGTATTAACTCGAAATAATTATTATCTTCGTTTTTTTTACAGTTTTTAATACAACCCTAGAATTTGTCTGAGCTTCTCCATTGTTGTTCTGTCGGTGCCTCTAAATCATGGAACAATTTAGCTTCGCACATGCAACAAGCCCCCTCACTGTCCATCTTTAAACTTCATCTTAAAACCCTCTTTTACTCATCGGTCTTCGACCAGCTGAAACTGGATCAGGTTTTTATTTCATCGGTTGGAGCTGATTTTACCCGTTTTATTACTTTTATAATTGTCTTTTTATGAATTTGGTTCAGGAATTTGCTTCAGCTTTGACTTTTGTTAAATAGGTTTTTGATCTTTTAGTAAATTATCTCATTAACAACATATGTCAGAACATCTACTGCTTCAGCAATCCACCAGTTAATCAGTTTAACTGGCCTGAAACTGGGGGAGTTTTTTGAGGGGAAACTTTTCCTACTCATGTCAGTGTAACAGTGGCTGCAGTTCCCTACTTGACCACTAGATGGCAGCACTTCCCAAACATTCTGCAGCTTTCCTTCCACATCAAGAAAAACTTGAGTAAGAAAAGTTAGTTTTAAATGCCACATTTTCTCTTTACTTTAGTGCGAGGAAGTACAATTACATTATTATCAATATAATTTAATTAATTGTTTTGGAAAACATTATGAACAATCTTAACATTTCTGGAGAGAAATAAGTGCAGTTTAAACAATATTTTGCCCCAGTAAATTAGATCATTTATATAAAGTAAATCTACATTAAAACTTTGTTTTGTTACTTTATTTATTTTTATGGAACTATTTTATTTTTATCTATGTATTTCATTCATCTTACATTTTACGTATTTACTCATTTACATGTGCATAAAATATTAAAAATCACAATTAATCTATAAAACCAGCAAGCATTTAATTCCAGGTATCTGGAAGTGAAAAATACAGAATATCACTTGATGATCGGAGTAACTTCTCCAGATTTAGAAGTTTTACGTGTAAATTTCCACATGTGTGAAGTAATCCTGACCACCTCATCAAGTTCTCCTCCTGCCTTGGAAAAGTTTTACATTTACACAGAAAACATGAAACCTGGAAACATTAAAGATTACAGTTACTTTTATTTAAAAATAGCAGTTTATTTTTTTTGTATTTACCAAATAAAAGTTACGGGTCGATTTTGGCCCCCGAACCCTATGTTTGACACCACTGCATTAAACCAATAATAAAACTGAATAAACTAAACAATAACACGGAGCTAATGAACCTGTTTCATGAACCTTCTGCCTTTTGTTGTTTGCAGTCCTTATTTATGCATTAACATGTAACCACATAGCTTGACATACGTGTGCTAAACCAGATCTGCCTCCCTGTTACAGAGGAAATATTGTTCGAATCCTCTTATTCTCCTCCCTGAGTCGCCACCTTACCGTGGTGGAGGAGTTTGTGCGTCCTGACGATCCTAGTGGCTTTGTTGTCGGGGGCTTCATGCCCCTGGTAGGGTCACCCATGGCAAACAGGTGTCTAGTGGAGGGACCAGACGAAGTGCGGCTCAAAATCACTCCTATGATGATAAAAAGCAAGGACCAGAGTTTCCCTTGCCCGGACGTGGGTCACCGGGGCCCCCCTCTGGAGCCAGGC
>JBAMHW010000023.1:27448448-27464201 GCA_037177495.1 Rhadinocentrus ornatus | reverse complement strand
GACTCAGGAAGACGTCCAGAAACCACTGCATGGACTCAGGAAGACGTCCAGAAACCACTGCATGGACTCAGGAAGACGTCCAGAAACCACTGCATGGACTCAGGAAGACGTCCAGAAACCACTGCATGGACTCAGGAAGACTTCTAGAAACCACTGTCTGGGAACACAGTTCACCCTGTTAAAGCTCCATCATGCAAAGCAGATGTGAACAGGATCCAGAACCAGCTTCTTCCATCCTTCTCTGGACCAAAGCTCATTTAAATTGGTCTGAGATAAAGTAGAAAACTGTTCTGTGGTCAGATTAATGAAAATGTGAAATTCCAGTCAAACACAAACACTTTTTTATTAATGAAACTCGTGAATTTTTCAAAACTGAGAGATTAAGGACTCCATGATTCGTCTGATTCTGCAGATGCAGAAAAGCATCAGAGGTGTATGCCATCTGTTAAAATAATTATTTCTAATGATGTCATATGAAACCTGACCAATCAGAAGAGCTTCATGACCTCTGACAGGAAATTAAATTTTCCGTCCACATGATACTGTTTCAGTGTCAGAAGATCAGGCAGATTAACAGCTGACTTGTGCTGCGTTCACTGCAGCTCGTTTAAAGCAAACACCCGTCAGCTGGTCTGTGGTCTGGAGAAATATCAATCTTTATTGGAGGAATTTGTTTTTAAACTATTCTTTGATTTTCTAGAGACTTTCATGGCTGCTTCTGTATAGTAGATCCGGTTTGAAATCATGTGTAGGAAAGAAAATCTTTATTGTGAATGTGGATGTGTTCAGGGATGCGTCCGCTGCATTACGCCGCCTGGCAGGGCAAAGCCGAGTCCGTCCAGATGCTGCTTCGGTCCGCAGCATCAGTGAACACCGCCTCCATGGACGGACACATCCCTCTGCACCTGGCCGCTCAGTACGGACACTTCGAGGTGGTGAGTTCACGTCACTTTCTCACTCTTCCACCCGATGACTGGTCAGTTCTGGACATCAGGATGTTTAAGGTCTGGTTTCTCAGACCTTTTGCATCACTTTGGGGTTAAAACTTTGCTGTTGAACACAATATAATGCTCACCTTCTGCCCCTAGTGGACACCTTTTGCACTACAATTTTTTGGACATGACAGAAATAAATGGTAAATATACAAAAATTATTTTTGTTAATTATTTTGTCAAAGGGCCAAATAAACAATCTTCCATTTTTCTTGGGTCTGTCTTTAAAGGGTTAAACTGATCTGGATATGCACTGAGCTGCAACCAGCCATCGTTTCAGGTTTTCAGATCATTTTTACTGTTTCATGACACTGTTTCAGCGTTACTTGTCCCTAGGGATGTCACAGCTTGTCGCATGTGTCACATTAACGGTAATCAGTACGACAATTACTTAATCGTAAAGATCCCTCAATATCCTTTTTTTCCATAAAGCGATAGCAAAGTTGTGATACACCAGATGGATCATCCTGCAGCATCCTCTACATGTAAGGCTGAAAAACTGTCAGAATCTTCATAAATACGGAGAATAAAGTGGTTTTTGGCGGATTTGGTTCACAGCAAGGTACTTAGACGGTAAAAATCCAAATTCAGATTTTAAACAAAGCAGGAGTAATAACTAAAGGAGTGTTTTTTATGTTTTTTATTTTTCATTTAAAGTATTTATTTAACTTTTTACAATACCTAAAGTTAGATTCATTTGAATAAAAAGGAGCAGAAGGAAGAAAATCCTGAATAATCTGACTCTCATAACAAAAATCTATTTAATCCAATAATAAATCAAATGTGTTTATCTAATAAACACATGGTTTGTAGCCAGAAACCTTCCAGCCTGCAGACTCTGAGACCTGAAACTGGAGTTCAGTTCAGATTCAGTTAGATCGGCAGGTTAAACCCTGAGCTCCTGCAGGAGGATGAGACCAGGTCTGTGGGGGGCTGGACTATGCAGTTAGGAGGGTTTTGGGGTGACAGATGTGACCGGGAAGAGGAGGAGGTGCTTTCAGAGGAAACGATGCTGCAGAGGTTTTCTTTTTAATCCTGAGGTCAGATGTGAGCATTCCTCCTCCTGCTGTCATGCAGCACTCTGGTGTTCCAGGTCGGGATAGAGATGGATGTAGGAGAGCGTTTCCATCTGTAACGCCCCCACCCCCCACTGAGGGGGGTCTGGAAGTTGAACCCAGTCGGATTAAAGCGAGCCTGTTTGTTATGTTCATGAATGTCTGCTGGTAAGTTCTGCCTTCAGCTGCAGACGAGGTTCGTCAGCTTCGCTCTGCACCGCTTCGCCGGGAGTCTCGTCCACATCCGGACGGCGTGGACAGAATGCCGCCGGTCTAATGACGGAGAACTGAGCTCATTCTTTGTGTTTGTGTGCTTTCAGTCGGAGATGTTGCTGCAGCATCAGTCCAACCCGTGTCTGGTCAACAAGGCCAAGAAGACTCCTCTGGATCTGGCCTGCGAGTTTGGACGAGCCAAGGTGAGCGGGGGTCAGAAAACACCCGGCATCTCCGGGGATTATTCCCAGATTTCAGAGTTTGTAGACGGTGATGTAGACGGGCTCAGCCTTATGGCTTAAAGATTAATCTATCCTCTGGTAGCAAAGAACAAAAGCTGGAGTGTTTCACCCAACTTCTTCTGAGGGTCAGTGAATGCAGCATGATGTAAGGCGTGGGTGGAGGTAAAGATGGAGGCTGGATAGTGTGATGTAACAAGCCTGCAGACCTGAGGGGGTCAGAGTCTAGTTTATTGTGTTTTCAGCTGTGAGACGGTCCTGCTGCAGGTTTCATCTCGTTTATTACCTGAAACATGTTCACCGGACGGTCAGATCTGGGCCACAGGATTCAGACCAGTAAGGTCCTCACAGAGATGGAAGTATAGAGGTGTGTGTTTAGGTTTCAGCTGTTATGTTGGGGTGTGTCGACGGCAGCTGTTTCTGGTAACGTCACCCAGCTTCTCCAAGAGTCTAAATATGAAACATCCAGCAGACAGTCGCTCAGTTTATCTGTAAAAGTTCTCATTTCTTTTCAGATTTATGCCTGAAACATGTTCAGAGTCCTTCAGAGAGGATTTTTAAATTAATATTTAGTCTGGGGATTTTTATTCTTCATCCCAGTCTGAACCCTCTTACAGAAACTTTATCTTTAAGTGAAACCTGCTGGTTTTGAAGGTCAGAGTTTGGATTCCTGTCCTAAATTTTCTGATATCATATCATTATACATTTAATCCCGTCTCCTAACATACGAGAGAAAAAGTCCCCTATTTTAGCTCAGGAGACTTTTTCTGCCCCATAGATCAGATTTAAGTTCCTGTGAAACTGGTCTGGTACCAGAACTGGACTGGAAATGGGAGAAAAAGCATAAAAATTTGGAGAGAAGTTCTGGAGACGGGTTCTGAAGCTGTCCAAGAAACGGGTTCTGGTCCTGTTCTGGAGACTGGTTCTGATCCTTCCCTGGAGACAGATTCTGGTCCTGTTCTGAACTGGCTCTGATCCTGTCCTGGAGACAGGGTCTGGTCCTGCTCTGTACTGGCTCTGATCCTGCCCTGGAGACAGGTTCTGGTCCTGTCATGGAAATGGGTCCTGGTCCTATTCTAGAGACTGGCTTTTGTCCTGTCATGAAACCGGGTTCTGGTCCTGGTGCACCAGAGGAACTTTTACCTCTGGAAGGTTCCTGCAGTGACTCTTTGACCATCTCCTCCTCCAGGTGGCGCAGCTGCTGCTGAGCAGCAACATGGTGGTGGCCTTGTTGGAGGGGGAGAGGAAGGAGCCCACAGACTCCGCCTACACCACCCCGCTACACCTGGCAGCTCGCAATGGACACAAAGACGTCATACGGTGAGTCTGACTTGTCTGTTGGACATCAATCCTGTAGTTGGATGGCTGGGTGTATTTCCTGGAACCAGACTTCACAGACTAGAGGACGGATTCTAATAACAGAGCAAATTCTGAAACAACCAACCAGATCTGACCATGATCATATTTTAAAGTTGGGTTTTAGAGCAAAGAGTTAGTTCAGACACCCGGAGACTAAAAATATTTAGTCATATTTCCCAAAGAATTCAAAACCTTTTCTGATGCATTGTTACATTCAACAAATCAGAGCCACGAACAGCTCCCTCACTGCTGTCACTGGTACAGTTGCCATGGTTACTGAAGGGAGAGCTGAAGCACAGCAGAGAGGGAGGGGGAGGAGTCTTAGAGTCATGAAAAAAAAAAGTCAGTCATGTCATTATCTGTACCGCTTGTTCCCATTAGGGGTCGCGGGGTGAGCTGGAGCCTATCCCAGCAGTGTTTCAGGTGAAAGGCAGGGTACACTGGACAGGTCACCAGTCCATCGCAGAAAAAAAAAGTCTTCTCCCAAAAACTGCTGTACAAACATTACATTTGTTTTTCTTTTTTTCTCAACTCTTTCAGTCAACTTCACTTCTAATAAATTAAACCAAATATGTTATTATTACATTTTTTTAACCCTTTAAATTCCAGTTTTTTCCCATGTCACCATTTCTGTAATGCATGGATTCTGCATATCATCTTTTAACTTATCTAGACTGTTGCTTGCTTTTAATAATTTTGATTTAATTTCATTATTTTATGTGATTTTATTATTTTTTCAAATCATTTTAATCATTTCTAAAGAAAATTCTCTTTTTGTTCAAAGCTTTTTCTGCACCACTGTAATGCTTTTAATGTTTTATGTACTTGTAAAAGGTCTTGTAAATAAAATGTAATTCACAAATAAACACAAAGAATTTAGTTATTTTCCTTAAAATAGATTTTGGTGGCTTGGGATTTTATTTAAAGAAAAGAATAAAAAAAAAAAAATTAGAAACAAAATTGTTTTTTGAGTTTTTCTTGTTTTGTTTTAGGGTTTTTTTTAACATCATGTGATCAAACTGGCATTTGAAATTAAAAGTTAAAATAATGTAAATTATTAAATATCTGGTTTTATTTATTAGGACTGAATTCAAGCAAACTAAAAAAAAAGTTAAAAAAAACCTGTTGACCTTAAAGAAAAAATTAAATCGGAGGCCAGAAATGGAGGGAAATTACCTGAAAGGACAGAGAGTCCCTGGTGACCTACAAAGATCAACATCTGTGATGGTTTTTATTCATTAATTTCATGGTTTGAGTTGTAAAAGTTTATTTAGCTGTAACAGAGGCTGCAGATGTTGGCAGACGGACTCTTTCCTTCGGGATGAGGCCGAGCTGCTGGTGAATCTGTGCAGACTCTTCCTCGTTCCTTACATTCCCAGCAGACATGGAAAATCCACTCCAGCCTCCCTGTGACCCAGTTTTACTGTTTCATCCCCATCGCCGGTGTTTCTGTGTGACTTTTACCTGCTGGTAACAAGATGCTGAGCTGCCTTTAGACAGAATCAGTGTGAAGATCCTTATTAGCACCTCTGCTGTGGGTGAATGCTGAAATCTGCTCAGCTCATTAACCAGAACCTCATTATCATCATCCTGGAAGCTAGAAATAACTGCTGTAAATAGAGACGGCTGCCTTCAGTCTGTTTACACCACCAGTCTCATCCCTTCCAGCAGTCAGATGATTTAGTCTCTTTTTCTGGGTCAGATGAAGCAAGCTGTGATTTATGATCCAGCTGATGTGAAGACACCTGTGGCAGGGAGGGTCTGCAGCACTTAGCAGCTGCTGTAATTGGTTAATTCAACCTCTGTACGCTGCCTTCTCAGTGTTGATTATTGGGATATTTTAGTCTCACGTTTTCATAAGTAATTCATGCTTCAATAACAAAGATGACGCTACGTGCTGCTGCATCAGTGTGCTCCTTCATCACCATGACACTAACAAAACGGCCCGAAGGGATGCATTTTTTATCATTATATCAAAATAGTTCACCTTCATAACAAGTTTTAAGGTGTAGGAAGCAGAATCCAGGTGCAAATTACGTGTCTCTGCCTGTTCCAGGCTGCTGCTGAAAGCCGGCATCGACATCAATAAGATCACAAAGTCCGGGACGGCTCTGCACGAAGCGTCCCTGTACGGAAAGACCGAAGTGGTCCGACTGCTGCTGGACGTGAGTTCACTTTTAGAGGATTTAGACTGGCTGTCAAAGCCGCAGACCACTGGTTCTTTCTTCTTTCCAACATGATGAACATATTTTTATGTCTTTAGTTGTTCAGGTAAACATATCTGCCAACGTAATCCCCTTGTTTCCACCTACGATCAGGAACATTTAAACTTGTTTTAGTTCAGATGAGAACATCTGGTTGTGTTTTACAGGAGTAGCTAAGTTTTGATAAATGTTTTAATTTTTGTCAACTTGTTGGACAACAAACTTCCTCCTTTCAGAGAAATTTTATCTATATTATCTTGTTAAGGGTAATTTAGCAGCATCATTCTCCTCATCAGGCTAATGTAGCGCCTACTATTATACTGTTTAACCTAATTCAATAGCTAACACTTTATTTCCTATTGTAATAATAAGTTTAATGGCTAGTGTCGTCTTGTTTAGGCCTTTAATGCTGTATTTTTTATTATTTTAGTCAAATTTGATATTTAACATTATCTGGTTGAGGCAAATATAGCAGATACCTTTTCCCCTTTTAGGCTAATGTACCAGCTAGCATTAGTTTCTTTTACCTAATACAGTCACTAGCTAGTTTTTATTTTATTTTAACAGTTTTTAAGGGATCGTGGCATCTTGTTAAAGCTTTTAATGTTGTAAATTTGACTCCTTTAAGAAAATTAAACCTTTAACATAATCTTGTTTAAGTAAATTTAGCAGCACCATTCTCCTCTATTAGCTAATGTAGCAGCTAACATTAGCTTCTTTAACCCACTAAAGTTGTTAGCAAGTATATGTTTATTTTATTTAAAAATAAGTTTATTGGCTAGTGTCATCTAGTTAAGGCTTTCGAGGTTATACATGTTATTATTTTAGGAAAGAAGACATTTAACATAATCTGGTTAAGGTTAATTTAGGAGCAGCATTTTCCTCTTTTGGCTAATGTAGCAGCTAACATTATCTTCTTTAACCTAATGCGGTGGCTAACAAAGTTCTTCAAACGAAAGATTTTCTTCCCAAAGAAAAGAAAGGGAAACAGGGAAATATTACCTTAAAGGACAAAAAAGTGACCTGCAAGGGTTAATTTAAATAATGTTTAGGCTAAGGATTCAGGCTAGATGAATCCTTAGCCTAAACATTATGCCAACTATGATTTAAGTTAATCTTTAAAACAAAAAAAGCTAAACCTGCAGTGAAAATCGGATTAATAGTCTTCAGATGAATGAATGAGATGATTGACAGTCTGAGTGTCTCTGCTGTGTGTTGTCTTCCATTCAGGCCGGGGTGGACGTAAACATCCGTAACACCTACAACCAGACGGCGCTGGACATCGTGAACCAGTTCACCACATCGCACGCCAGCAGGGAGATCAAGCAGCTGCTGCGAGGTCAGAGCGCACACACCTCCCTCCGTTTCCACCTGCTGCTAAACGCAAGTGGGTCAGATTACATCTGCTTTTATTACTTTCAGTCAGATGTCACCACCAACAAAGTGTTTCCAGCGTTATCTTTCATTTTCTGTTGAAATGTCCACATCGTGCAGTTTGACTCGACCTCATCTGACGTTAGGAGCTGAAATCCATGCTGCAGCGGTGTGTAAAATTTGTGGTTATGTAACCTTTAACACTTATCTGTCGGCTCTCAGAGCTTCAAAGAGAAGAATGAGCCCCGAACGCAGCAGTGCCATGCATGCAGTGTGTAAGCGCTCTGTAATCCTGCAGTCTTTGAAGTTCCTGTGGGACCAGACTGAGGCAAGAATGAGCGGTTGTGTTGAAGTAGTGATTTAAACATGGATGGAGATTTTCCCGTCATGTTTACTGCTGCAGAAGGAGAGATGAATAACGTGCTGGCTCCCCTGTCTTGCGCTGCAGATTAATTATTGATGAGTCGCGTTAGCGGCTGGTTCGTTGTCGGTAGGAGTCAGTGGGAATCTGCAGAGTTTAATTCAGCTTCTATTTTCATCGCAATAACAAACAAAACACATTGTTTACTTATTATAGCTGCTCCGACTTTCTGCATCCTATTATAATATTCTTCTATATTTATAAATTATTGTTGGGGTAAACAGAAAGTTTAGTGCTGAATGTGTGAACATTTTAAAAATAAAATCAAGCCTGTTTTATTCATACTGCATGAGTAATGAGAATTTAGATATTTGGTATCTGAGTCATCCTGACACTTATTGAGCCATCAGAAAGTCTCGTTCATTTCTAACGACCAAAATGATCAAAAATGGGCCGTTTGGAAACTTTCTTCCATTGCAGACAGTGAGAACCAATCAGCTTCATTCATTTGTTTCCTGCATCCAGAAAGAAGTCATGGTCAGTTTAGTGCTACTAATGAGGTTGCACTTGGTCTAAAGGCAGCATCCATGAAAGTCTTTAGTTTAAAAACAAATTTCCATTTGAAGCTATTTCTCCTCTGCAGTCAGAAAATCGTTAAATTGTTAAATTAATCTGCGATCGGACCGATGTCGGAGCCGATCTCTGTAAAACATGCGGGAAACGTTTCCGTGGTGCTGCCATCATCATCACCAGCTGGTAGAACCACATGAACAGGGGTTTCCATGGAAACCTTCATCCAGCGTTAGATTAGCGGACGTTGCTGCGTGTTGACCTGGTCCAGAGTTCCAGAGGCAACTTCTCTGGACTCAGAGGAATCTGGGATGGACCATCACACAGTGGAGACCTGGATTGTTGTCAGACCAGCCAGTATTCCAGAGAAGTCCAAGAATTACTCAGCAAGACGATGAAGAATCACATTCTGCTACATTACAGCAGCATGGCTGAGGAAGAGGAGGGCCCTGGTACGGGACTGGTTCTGGACTGATGTCCTGACCTGAAACAACCAGGACACCAATTTATCTTCTTTAGACGAGTCGGTTCTTCCTTTAGGATCACTCTGAGCTTCTGTGTCAGAATATTTTAGCAGTTGGAAATTGTTTGTGTTAGTGAGCAGATTTTATTCACTTTTCACATAAAAGCCTTATTTATTTATTTATCTTTCAAATGAGCAACTGACCATGAAAACACAAACAAGCCTGAACATAATGACTATTTAGATAAACTGACATATCTTTTTATTTTTAGGCTAAATATCTCGTTTTTTATTATCTTATTCGACGTCTTGCATTTCCTGCGATTTATTTTCCACTGTGTGTCTTGCTGCTGTTACACTGTGAATTTCCCTGCTGTGAGACTAATGAAGGATTGTAAATAATTTTATTTTACAGAACTCTTCTCAGCTTTTTGTCTCTTATATCATCCTAATGCAGCCAGAAGCTGATTATTTCCTGGTTTTCTCTCATTTCTTCACTTTTTCCCGACTTTCTTGTATTTAAATCCGTTTTTCTCTGTGAACCTGGTCTGGACCACTACTGTCTTCAGAACATCTGCCCCATCCTTCTTTTAAATAATGGTACGATCCAAGTCTGCCCTCACATGTGATTGGCTATGTGATGTGCCCATTAAACTGAAGTCCCACCCTCTGCCTAAAAATCCACATTTTGAGTTTTAGAAGATGTTGGGAGTGTTGGAAGAAGGAATGGGAACGTTACAGAGCTGGAAAAGACTGTTTGAGGTCTGCGATGGAAAAAAGTAGGACAGCGAAATGAAATGTGTTTAACTCATTCTGCCTGATTTCTTTTCCGGTGAAACTTCAGCATCTCAGCGGGTCGAAGGTCAGAAATGCGACCTCAGGAATCCACTTTCTCTTGTTCAGGGATTCTGCCTCAAAGCGTCATCGTATCAGGAACTACATCATCTTTAACTTCGCCATGCCCTGGGTTGCTAATTAGCTTCCAACTGCTTCTGACCTTTTTTTTACTTATTCCTTTTTTTAAAATATATGTTTCTTTTAATTTATTTACTGTTATTAATTTTTATTTTGGTATTATGTTGTTTTTAATAGCATTTTGGTTCATTTCAGTCTTTTTCTTTTCTTTTACTGTATTAATTTATTTAAAATAAATAAATAAATTAGGGGCTAATAACATTTTTTAAGCCCTTTCTTTCTTAAATGAAGCACCTAAAACTAAATAATGATTCTACCGCCACCGTGCTTCACAGTTGGAAACAAATTCGAGGTTCAACAGAACGCTGTTCAGGTCTTTTCCAGACTAAAGATTCTTCTTGACCTACTTTCATTAACAGATTTGTTTTACTCTCAAGAGACTCAGCAGGACCTCTGCAGGTCTTTAGGATTGTGGGTTTTGCTCCTGTTGTGGTCCCTGAGGAGGAACAGCATCTACTAAACTGCTGTGTTTCTGTTTCCTCAACAGATGCAACAGGGATTTTGCAGGTCAGAGCTCTGAAGGACTACTTTAACGTCCACGACCCCACCGCCCTCAACATCAGTGCTGGAGACGTAATCATGGTGAGGCTGGTTCTGGTTCTGGTTCAGAACAACATGGTTCTGCTTCGTCTCTTGTAAGGTTCTGGACTAAACAAAACTTTATGTGGAGGAAGGACAGAAGATAGTAAGGTATAATATGTCCAGTGATCTGTAAATCTGAACAATTAGTAGCACCATTTCTCCCATTTCCTGTAAAAGGATGCTCCTCTGGTCCTCTGGATAAAAGAAACTTTTCCAAAGTACAAATTTCCTAAACTTAATCCATCCACTGATCGAGGTTCATTGTGATAGTTTTTTTACAAGCCACTAGCAGTGTTTTACATCAGTCTTTCTTATTCAAAACATCCTCTTTCTACACCCAGAAAAACATTGTTTCATGACATCGTTGGGAATCTTGGAACCCAGGATCTTATCCACAGTTGGACACACGTTTTCCCAAAGAGGTTTTAAGTTTTGGACATGATAAGGGAGTGATTGGCGCTGGCGTTCCCACACTGCCTCCAGCATTCTTCCTGTGATTGGGAGAATTTACCTTTGATATGAGGTGTAAATAAAAATCGGATAAGGCAATGCTGTGCTCTCCACGCTGAACGCCAGCCTTCCTGTCAAATGTCTATTTTCAGTTCTTCTCCCACTTTGTTTTAATGTGGTCCGTATTATTCCCATTTCCACTCCAGAGACCTTGATAGACTTTAGAGATCATTTTATTATTGTTCTTCTTATAAGCTTCAGCCAAAACGTCTGACTGCATTTCCTCCTCAGACAGTGTTTTCGTTTTTTATCCTAATAATCCCTAATCTGCGTGATATGAAGAAGTCCTTGTTTTCAAGCTTAAATTCCTTTTGCATTCCCCTAAAACTTTAAAAGACTCCCTTGTGAGTTAGTGTAGATATTGCTGTTATGCCTTTGTCCCACCATCTGAATCCTGGTCTGAATTTAGGATCTGAAGCAAGCCAGGTTAATAATTTGGTGTCTCCCTCCATGTTGTTCTTTTACCATCTTGGTCCAGATATCCAATGTTTGTTTAATAATTTCCTCATTGCTTTGTTGGCTCAAGTAGTTCCCTATATCACAAATTTATGTCTGAATATGGAAACAGTCCATCCTTGCTTCTATTTCTCTTCATCTCGCCTGGTATGGAGGACGGCGTACACAAGCCAGGAACCCTCCTAGAAGAAGTACTGTTTCAGGTTAGGCTGGGAGAGACTTATACCTGACCCATGGCTTCTTACGTAGAGGGGGTTTTCAAGGAAAATAGGTTGGGAACCACTGGTTAATACAGTCCACGAGGATTAAGTCCACATGGACTGTATTTCTGGAGGGTTTGGAACATTTTTTACATTTAGCTGTGTTGTCCATCCTCACCATTTTTACCAGGTTGTAATGGTGACTAATCAGGCTTTCCAACCATGTAGAATACAACGCCAGCTGGGATTATTAAAGGAGAGAAATAATCCTACTTTCAGTTTCAAGCAACGACTTATAATCAGGATTAAGTTACAGTAACAGATAGAGTTCACATTAAGGACCGAACAGCTGATTCTCCAACATAAAAACATCTTTGGTTTTTCTTGGATTTCAGTTTCAAACATCAGAGTAAATCTAAGTTGCGTCACTCTGATCTGATCTCTGGGAAATGTTGTAAAGGGAACCTAGACCGTGCCTGAGAGGCAGGTGGAGACAAGTCCAGCTCTCTGTAGACGGTTAACACCCCTTCCTGCATTTCCTCTGGATGATGTTTGATCTCCGACAGAGTTCAGTCAGAGGACGCTCTTTATTCAGGCAGGGAACTAACCACAGAAGCTGGACTGTACCATTGTTCTTACAGACAGTGAAGTAAGCGCAGAGCCTCCAGTATGTGTTAGTCATGGCTGAGTAACTCTGAGGTTCATGTTCAGACTCGTGTTAAACACTATCTGAAGCATTTTTATACAATAATAAAAGCTGAAATGTGGCCGGTCTCGTCTCTACAGGTTCTGGAGCAGCATGTGGACGGACGCTGGAAAGGCCACATCCACGACATCCAGAGAGGGACGGACAGAGTCGGCTTCTTCCCTCCGTCCATCGTGGAGGTCATCAGCAGGAGGAACGGTCAGTTTCTCAGATTTTTCTTTCTTTAATCCCATCCAGACGAGATAGAAGGATTATTTAGTTTGTTGTCTTCCTTAACGTCATGTATTAAAGTCCCGTCCAGGAGGAAAAACAGGATGGATGTCCGGACGAGGAGTAATACAGAACTTAATGATCAGTCAGGTTCAGGTTGAAGCTACTGATGATGATTTTCATTATTTTATGAATAGAAAGTCAGAGTCAGAATCAGAGATGAACTACATCCATCTCTACTGTCATCATCCCACAGAGAGAAAGATTATTCACCAGACAGCTTCCAGTCTTCCAGGAGTGGACGCAACAGGTTCAAACCATCAGATCTCAATATCAGACTCTCCAGGCCTCAGTTAGCAGATTAGATGTTAAAGTTCACGACAGCCCAGTTAGAAAAGCTGGGACCAGTATGGCTTGCAGGAGAAGGAAGAACACGGCACCAAGGCTTAGGTTGGCTAAGCTGCATCTGAACTCGACTCCTGGAACAACGTCTTCTGGACAGACCAGACCAACGTGGACATGTTTGGTTTTTAAATACCCCGTAGCATGTGTCAGCACGGGGGTGGTGGGATGATGGTCTGGGCTTGTTCTGCAGTCATTGAGGAGACTATGAACTCCTCTGGATACCAAGATATTCTAGGACAGGGATCCCCAACCCTGATCGTCGAGGCCTACAGTCCTGCAGGTTTTAGATGTTTCCCCGCTGCAACACACCTGGTTTAAATTAATGAGCCAGACTTGACATCGAGTTGTTAGAGGTCCATTTAATTTGAGGTTTCAGTGTGGTCCCGTCAGAGTCCAGACCTCATCCTGGTGGACGTAGTTTTTTAGTTTCTGTCACGTAGTCCATCTGAGGCTGGAGTCTGATGGTTTCTATGTCCTGAAACATCGAACCTTCGAACTGGAACAAATGGTTGCATTAGTGTAACTTTGATCTCATGTTCTGGACGTCGTCTTCATCCATCCACTCAGACGTGTGTTCAGGAAACAGGAAGTGATGCCGACTGAAAACTCCCATTTCCACCCTAAAAACTAATCTGGCTGCTTCCACATCATTCCATGCTCCTCTCTCCTTCCTGCATCCATCTTTCCATCCAAATAATGACTGACCTGACCTCCACCTCTAACCCTCAGCTTGATAACCCCCCCTCCTCCTCCTCTTCCTCCTCCTCCTCCTCCTCCAGGGGGGACCCTGTCCCGGCACGCCTCTCTGCCCACCCAGCGCCAGCTGCTGCTGCCCAGAGCTCCCCTCTCCTCCAGTCTAAGCTCCGCCCCTCAGACCGATGATTCCTACAGTCTATACATCCCCCCCACCCACGAGGTGCTGCCGCTCCCCAATGGCCTCACTTCCTGTACAGGTACACACACACACACACACACACACAGCCCTGCAGCAGTGGTCACATGACCTGTTCAGACCTGGGGCCTCATTTATAAAACTGTGAAGCAAACATGACTACAGGGGGCATGCGTGGGTAAAAAAATAAATGTGGCGTATAAAAGCATTCAGATTTATAAAGGCGTGCGCACACACGACCCACACCTGTTTCCATTTATAATTCAGAATCAACTCTAAAATTGACGCACATGAGGGAGCGTCTTGCCCCGCCCTTATTGTGGCTATAAAAGGTCATGATAAATATTCATCAATATCGTTTCCATGAGGGGAGAAAAGAGGTAAGAAGCGGGGTTTTTGGAATGTGAGACGGAGATCCTGATGGACTATGTTGAAAAACGTAAAAAGGTTTTATATGGTGGTCATCACCAAGGTCAGAAAGGCAGAATAGAGGAAACAGGTGGCAGATGCTTTCAACCACGCTTTAGAGGGCGAGACACAGATACATATCAGATCGGTAGCAGCTTTTTAGTGTTAAGTAATATTTCTTTATAGTTCCTGGGTGTTCCAGCTGGGTGGGCGGTGCTGCAGCTGTGGTTGGAGAGGGTGAGGCCAGAGACTCCGCACAGCACCGCAAGCTGTGTCCTTATAGGAAGTCCTGCAGGTGCAAAGGGACACAATCACTGCTATTAACAAGGTCGCCAAGGTGTTGCTGGAAGTAAAGACCGTCTGGACAGAAATTGGGACAACACTAAGAAAGCTTTGTAAATAAAAAATAAAAAAATCCACCTCTTGCGTGTTTCACAAGCGTCACTTCTAAAGGCTCCAGTCTGCGTCCCACGCTGCTGAGTCTTACAATGAATGAGTCATGGGTGGACCAGCCACTACATCCACTTGGTGCACTTATTGCAACTTCAGTGCAGTAAATAGCACCAATTCCTTTGGGGAAACCGGACATTGCTGCAAACTGCATTGTTTTGTTTGCCTGTTCACCCCAAGTGTAGGAAAGTTAATGCAGCGTTGTGACAAATCAATGATCCGTCTGACGCGTCTGGCCTAACACGGTTAAAGGTTGTATGTGAAATCCCCGACCTGTCAGCCGGTTCCCTCTGGAAGGTGCTCATCGGCAGAAAAAACAATGTTGTCAGTACTTGCAGAGGGACTGGCACGACGTGGTTCATCCTGGTTTCGTCTCTGTCAGTCACAACAGACTGGACATATTTTAGTGGTTGATGTTCTTATTAATAACATACATCTCCGTTTTCTTGTGTATGTGTGTGTGAGCATGCTCTCCCAGGAGTATCAGTATCAAAGATGCCTCTGATCATTTTTGCAAATAGCTCTAATACAGGATATAACGTGATGTGAAAGGTAATATTTGATATTGAACGAATGTCTCACATTTCACATCATCTCTTTGGTTTTATTCCGTACCGTTGATGTCGCAGTTTTCCGTTTCTCCAGGTTTTGTGTGTAAAGCTGGGTCAGAGTTTCCGTGGAGGTAGGGACATTTTCCCGCCAAGTTTTGTTTTTCATAAATCCCAAAAGCTGACTGTAATTGGCTCACGCCGGTTCTTGTACGTACGCCAGCTTTAGAAATGAGGCCCCAGATGATCACCAGGTTCTGACCCGCAGGTAGTCCAGGACGTGCATGATAGGTCCAGGGTGAGTCTAGAAAAGATAAGTAATAGGTCCAGGATGGGTCTAGAATAGGGTCCAGGTAGGATCCAGGATAGGTCCAGGTAGGGTTAGGGTTCAGGATGGGTCTAGATTGGATGGGCTGCAATGGGTCCTGGATGGGTCTAGAGTGGGTCTAGGATGGGGGTAGAATGGGTTTAGATTGGGTCCAGATAGATCCAGGATGGGTCTAAAATAGGGTCCAGGTAGGATCCAGGATAGGTCCAGGTAGGGTTAGGGTTCAGGATGGGTCTAGATTGGATGGGCTGCA
>JBAMHW010000023.1:27436195-27448348 GCA_037177495.1 Rhadinocentrus ornatus | reverse complement strand
ATGGGTCCTGGATGGGTCTAGAGTGGGTCTAGAATAGGTTTAGATTGGGTCCAGGTAGATCCAGGATGGGTCTACAATAGGGTCCAGGTAGGATCCAGGATAGATCCTGGTAGGGTCAGGGTTCAGGATGGGTCTAGATTGGATGGGCTGCAATGGGTCCTGGATGGGTCTAGAGTGGGTCTAGGATGGGTCTAAAATAGGTTTAGATTGGGTCCAGATAGATCCAGGATGGGTCTAAAATAGGGTCCAGGTAGGATCCAGGATAGATCCTGGTAGGGTTAGGGTTCAGGATGGGTCTAGATTGGATGGGCTGCAATGGGTCTTGGATGGGTCTAGTGTGGGTAAAATGGGTACAGAATGGGTTTGGATTGGGTCCACTAGAAATCCAGGATGGGTCTATTATAGGTCCTAGATGGGTCCAGAATTGGTCCTGGATGGGACTAGGATGGGTACTCAGCTTCAGGGTGATTAAACTGTATGATCCATCAGAATCTGTGTGTCTGGTAGGTTTGTCTCCAAGCTGTCTGTCTCAGTCTGGGTGTCCTTTCGAGGATATCTGGGTCCTCAGGGACTCGTGTCATGGTAAGAGTTCTGAACGAGCGCTTCCCCTCCTGGCTGCACCACTGCCCGGCTCAAAGCTCTGCATCCGGACCCGATCCGGACCCCACACACCGAGACCTGAACGCCGTCAGCCCCACATGTTCATAAGAATAAAGACCGTAATGTCATTTTACACAGAACAGAACCAGCTGATAGATCCAGAACCACGGAGCACGTTTAGGCATATTCACAATGACTTTATTATCAAGATGTTTCTTCCTCCCACCTGTTAAAAAAGGTGTTTTCATCTTTTAGCAGTTGCATTTATTTCAAAATATGAAGAAATGTACTAAAACTTTTATGTATTTATTTTTAAAAATATTTTATTTTTTCTAATATAACAATTATCCCATATATCTCGTCCTGATGCAGCTTCGGCTTGTTTTTAAGGCAGGAAACGGCTGATTTATTGAATAAATATAAAAACAGTTTATGAAACAGAACCAGAGTCTGTGCAGTTCTAAGGATCTTAAAGTAAATATCTTGTCTGAGCAGCTTTAGTCTGAATCCTCTTCGAGAAGCTTTCTGCTGCCTGCTGGTTGTGAAGGTCAGAGTTTTGGATTTATGTCCTTTATCGTCTGATCTGTAACTGATTTTTTACCCCTGATTGACATGAACAGACTGATATAATGCTTAGTTATTAGTTTCTCCTGGTGGTAAATGGACTGTACCTATACGGACCATGTTCGTTTATGTCGCCATGTTGGGTGTCAAAAAGCTAGCTGGGACCCGCTCCTGCTATCAAGTGAATCAGGGATGCGCTAGCGGACTTCAGACCTTCCAAACCAGTTCAGCACTTATGTGTTCAGGTCAGACAACATTTAGAAAAACTTGTGCTTGGTGGTGCTGAAAATCCATATGATTTTCCAAATTCCTGCTTATCTAAAACTTTAAAGCATCTGACGGAGATTTTGCTCCCTGATTTACCTACTTTGACATCTACAACTACCTAATCAATTAGAATTAGAAACACACAAGTCAGGTTAGAGGCTTATATAAATATTTCATGGCAGGATGGGAATTAGACCGTCAGCTTTGGAAACGGTCCCAAACAAAGGATTCCCTCTTCATGTCAAAGCTGAGTAAAAAGGCAGCAGATGCAGATAACGTTAACGCGATGTAAAGATTAGGGCTGTCCGTGATGTATTTAGGAGTTACGTTACTAACGATTACCGGGAGGAAACGTTGCTGTTTTAAGGCTCTTTCGTTTAAAGCCAGGGAGGAAAATACACGTCCAGCATTGACTGCGTTTCCATTACAGTTTTTAACTAAATGAAAGAACAGTTGCGGTTTGCTGGTGTTTCCATTGAATGGTGTTTAGCGCATTAGTCGTCATTCTCGTAAAATCTCGTCTCGCGAGACTCCGCTTTGGCGAGGGAGGAGATTTCTAGTTCTCTGTAAAACTCCTGCGTTTCGCTGTTCGCTATCACGGACAGCGGTTAAAAAGATTTTTGTCTCCAACTCAGACCGCCGTCTTTACTTGAAATGAACTGATCGTGTGACCCCCTACATCGCATTCAGGGACGTGTGAAAAAAGTGTTTCTATTACACATCGACACGTCTGAAAAACCACCTCATTAGAGCCTAAAAAAATTTTTAGAGATATTTGAGAGGTTTTTTGAAATATTTGGTGTTTCCATTACCAGTTTTTTATTGGGATATTTAGGTTTTGCTCAATTACAGGGGTAATGAAGAGGCACCAAATATAAAACTTTACAATCAGTCTAATATCCAGCCAGTTTCACCGCGGTCACATTTACATTGTGAGAAACGTGAGAATGTTTTGTTGATTTGCTGCTTCACATAAAACATGACTTGCATATGAACCTATTATTCGACCGCCCTCCCGGTTACGCAGGAACTTTTTGTTTCTCTTTGCTTGCTGTCGTCTCAAACTTTTCCCGATTATTCTTGTGTCTTCTTCTCTGTCAACCACAGAGAAGGAACATAGACGGGGAAATGGGTTATCTTTTAGCTAGGGGAAGACTAAATTAGCCTCAACTACATGTCCGTCAACAACAGACTAACCTGAGGTGTCTGGTTCCGGGGCGCAGGAACGTTAAACCCCTGCAGTTTCTGCATTTTAGTAACGCATTGTCTTCATGTTTTATAAATAAATATATTCCAAATGAAATAAAATTGATTTGTAAGTGTACAAAACAAAATTTTGAATAAACTTACCACAGACGAATTGCTCGTCTCTGACAGTTTCCAGTCATCTCGTGTGACGGCAGCAACAAATTTAGCCCGTTGTTCAGGATCAGCAGGCGGTCTGGAAAATAAAATCCCATTCATGGGATGTTGATTGGAACATCCAAAGCCATAGCACCATTACTTATTGCTATTATTTTATGTATTTATTTATCTCTTTAGTTTTTTACATAAAGCTAGCTGCAGCAGCCGAGCCGATAGCAGTACGCCCGCTTTATTATCTTTTTGACACCCACGAACGTCACCGACGTGCAACTCATGTGATCAGTGATGAAAGCGGAGAACAGCCTGAAGCGTTTTTCTACTCATGTAGACCAGTCATGTCACATTCACCCAACCACACACACTCCTACAGCACTTCTGCTGTTAGTGATGGTGGTGCCTCGTAATTAACTGTTTGTTGTTAATCCATCCATCCATTTTTTTAGTTGGGTCGCGGGGGCAGCTGCCTAAGCAGGGAAGCCCAGACTTCCCTCTCCCCGGCCACATTCACCAGCTCATCCGGGGGGATCCCGAGGCGTTCCCAGGCCAAGTCATCATAGGGATGTTTTGAGCTGCGCTTTGTCTGGTCCCTCCCCTAGACACCTGTCATGGGTGACCCTACCAGGGGCATAAAGTCACTGACAACATAGCCACTAGGATCGCCAGGACGCACAAATTCCTTCACCACGATAAGGTGGCGGCTCAGGGAGGAATGTTTTTTATTAATATTAGGGAATTTTAGTAGCTGCCCTTGGACATGTGAGTAATGGGTGGTCCGGGTTCTAGGTAGGAAGCGTGCCCCATCAGACCTGTTGAGGTCTGGGTTATTTTACGTCCTCTTCTGTATGAATGCACACAAAGTCGCCTCATGTCCAGACATGAAGAATCACATCATGGAGAAAGCCGCAGATCCAGTTTGAGCTGCCAGTGAGGCTGGAGGATGGTCGTCTCGGTGTGTCGGGTCCAAACACTGCTTGATGCTAAACGCAGAGCCTCACTGCTACCACACGGGGGCGACACCACGTCGTCTGTCAGGATGCAGCTGCACAGACACCTCCAAGTGTTTCTGTTTTATATTTTATAGAGTTCGGCTCGTGTTTCATTCATCACATGTTGAGAAATGAGATTTGTTTTTTTGTGCATGTTTTGACGTGTTCTCAACCGCAGCCACATGTTTATGAAGCAGCTCCATCTGAAAGGCTTTCAGAACAATCTGTAGATTGTTGCTGCCCAAAAAACTGCCTGAGCAGTGTTTTCATGGCTGGGCTCGTGCTGCAGCTGTGTTCCTCTGCATCTCGCCCGCCACTCCTCGTCCTCCTCTGACAGCACCCGCTGCTTCCTCCACCCCGACGCCGCCCGTCTCTTCTAGCCAAGCTCAAGCCCAACGTCAGGAACTCACAGTTTGTGTTGTTGTCTGCAGCCGGAGACAGAAACAGCGTGGGGAGCACCGGCAGCGTTGGCAGCACCCGAAGTGCCGGCAGTGGCCAGAGTACCGAGAGCACCAACGCCCCCAACGGGCTCCAGCACACCACCGGTCACCATGACAACAAGGTACAGACTCCAGCTGCATTCACACCAAAACATCCAAAAATCTGCTTCTGTTTCCCGTAACATCCAAAATCCTGATGTAACAGAATTAAGAAAACATGAAAAGAAAATCTTTTTCTCATCTAAGAGGTTGCAGGTTAACGGTGGTTGTTGTTTCCTGTGCAGGTGGCACCCTCTGCTGTTGATCTGGGTCACTCTGCAGACCTCAAACAGGCCGACCATCCTGCAGGTCAGAACCGGTTGACATCAAAACACAGATTTCTTTCAGCTTCATTCAATGATTCCATCAAGTTCTCCATGCAGGAAAGATTGCCAACATTCCTGTTTAAGATCATTAGTCCTGCAGCTCAGTGTGTTTGAGTTGAGGTGTCCTGCTCGTGTCCTCCAGGTGGGACTCCTCGGAGACACACGGTGACGGTGCAGCGTCCAGCAGAGCCGAGCTTCTCCCAGCAGTTTGTTCGTCCTCAGCAGCTGCTGGAGGGGAAGGTAAACACCAGCACACACCCAAACATCAGCATGTTTCTGATCGATCAGACTGAAAGCATCAAGTCCAAATCAGCAGAAGTCTGAGTGTGAAGGCGTCGGCTGGCGAGAGGGAAATCTCAGATGCTCCAACCTCTGAATGAAACCTTTTCCTTTTCGGCGCCTTTTAAAAAGGCTTTAAAGGATCATCTCATTAATGTACCACCACTAATTAGGACTATTCTGGATGAACAGTGTTCACACCCGTGTTAATTCTTGGTTGTTGTTTTTTTAAACCAGGAAACCAGAATAAATAATTTCTTAACTTTTCCCTCCTTTAATGTGACCTACAGCTCTGGTTGCAGGGTTTTTCTGCATGTTTTTGCTGTGTGCATGATTCCAATAAGACACAGAACGGTGTCTGATCGTTAACCTTTCTATGACGACGTTGTCTTCTAAGCCTGTTAACGTTGCTATGACGACGTTGTCTTCTAAGCCTGTTAACGTTGCTATGACGACGTTGTCTTCTAAGCCTGTTAACGTTGCTATGACGACGTTGGCTCCTCTCTCCCTGCTCACAAAGGCTCATGCCTAACTCACACCGGTTTCCTTCCAACCTTTGTGGCACATCAGTCCTCACCAGGGGTCCGGAGTAAATCCAGCTTGTCATCCTGTAAAAACAATCTGCCTAAAAAATTCAAGTTAGCAAATGTGCAGAAAGAGTTTGCAGGGTTGTCAAAAAGATTTGTATTTGTGAAAATAAAAATAAAGTTCTTTTGCAAAGCACGAAACTGCCTGCGAGCCTGAAGTTGCGGTTGGGAATTATGTCCGTATCTTTACGCTTCTATCTGATTGGATGGTGACAATCTGAAATTATTTGCAAGCATTGATTTACAACTGCAAAATCTTGATGGCTTAATATTGAGCCCATAGATCCATGAGATCATACAATCACAGGAGAATTGGTGAAACTTGTGATTCTCCACTTCCAGGATAAACTTATCTTTGTCCATGAACAATTAAATGACCAATTAAAGATGTTTACACGGTTCAGCGAGCTCAAATCTGCATGAGGGACTTTAATCTAGAACATGACTGGAAGCTTTTACGCTCCTCCCGTGTCTGATTTCCTGTCTGAACTGCAAAGTTTGACGCGTTCTGGATGTGTGTTCCGTCAAAAGTAGACTCTGCGCCATTGTTTAGGAGAGAGCCGTGACGAGGCGCTTCTAGGATGCTTCTGACACGCATCGCGGCGTGCCCGGTGTGAACCAAACCATTGACTAAATCGGCCGCGGAGACTGCAGAGGCCGTAGCGCAGCCATAACGCTGCGTAGACACACCCGGTGTAAATTGGGGGCAGGTTCAAAACAGCCCTCACCTCCTGATTAGAGGAGAAAGAATTGAGTCTAAAATGAATGGAGGTAACTGGAGCCAGTGGTGTGTCCAGTCTGCACTCTGGGGTGGTTTTGAGAAAACCATAAGGCCTTTATGATGATGGTCACATTGGAGGAAAGAAGAGAAATATGGATACGTTTTGATGTTTAACTTTTTAAGTACAAGAGAAACTGTGGTTGTGAAAGAAGTTTTAGACTAATTTGAAGTGAAAACTCAGCGTGTGACCACCAGAGCGAGGACTCTGTTTCTGAAATATAAAGCTTAAACTGTGATTGTGTTTAAACCATCAAAGATATCAAAACACTTTTTGAGGCTTTAAAATTTTTCATGAACCGTTTTTCTTTTTATAACAGATTTTTGGGGCCCAAGGGGCCTTTATTTACCAGTAGCTTAACAGGAAAAGGGGTGCAGCAGAGGGTCCCAGGCCGGGACTCGAACCTGACCCGGCTGCTCCAAGGAGATGTAGCCTGTGTACATGGGGCGGCTGCTCACCCAGTTGGACTAAACACCACCCTGACCCATTTAAACCCATTTAAACATTATATATAGTTTGCCTGTTATAGCACTCCAGAGTGGACTTGGCTTTTTACTCGTTCTGGCTGAGCCCCTTTCATTTCACTGTGCAATGTACCTCTACTAATAGTTGTAGCACGCTTCTCTTGATTGAGCTGCATGTTTTGATGTTTTTTTTCTTTAAAGAAAAAAAAGCTAAGTATAGAAATTCAATACAGAAGCAGAAGAATATTTGTAAATTAATTTTTTTTTTTACATATTCATTGTTTGTTGTCCTTGTATTATTGTATCTATGAAAAAGTGAATTGTATCGGACGTCTCAATGATTTCAGCATTAGTGTCACAATCAAACTGATGACCTGAAACATGTTGCGTTCAAACTGTTTATTATGTCAAAGTGAAAAGAAAAACAGCTTTTTTTTCTTCTTTTTATTCCATCATGTGAAAATTAAATGAGGCTAAGTTAGGAAAAAGTTGTAGATGAAAAGGAAACAAAGATTCCCGCTTGTGTTTCTGTTCACAAGATAGAAACTTCAGTATTGGTTGTGTTGTAGGATGCGGAGGCCATCTACCAGTGGCTGAGCGAGTTCCAGTTGGAGCAGTATACCGGAAACTTCCTGAGCGCCGGGTATGACGTGCCGACCATCAGCAGGATGACCCCAGAGGTGAACGCAACAATCAAACCAGTGCATCTCTAACCTGAAGATAACATCATTTCTGACTCCATCTTGGTTCTGGTCTTTCTGTAGGACCTGACGGCCATTGGAGTGACCAAACCAGGACACCGCAAGAAGATCTCCATGGAGATCAACAACCTGAACATCCCAGAGTGGCTGCCAGAATACATTCCTGTAAGACTGTTCCTGATGTTCGGATCCTAGCTGACCTACCTGTCTTCTGGTTTTGACCCAACTCGTGTCTCTTCTATTCAGTCGGACCTCGGTGAGTGGCTCAGCGCCATCGGGCTCCCGCAGTATCACAAAAGACTAGCAGAAAACGGCTACGACTCCATAAGCATCGTCAAAGACCTGACATGGGAGGACCTGCAGGAGATTGGCATCACCAAGTTGGGTGAGGACATGTCTCTGTCCTCCACGTAAGGACATGTTTCTGTCCTCCAGGTGACTGGTGGAAGTTTTGGTCTCATCTTGGTTTTGCTCCGTGTAGGTCACCAGAAGAAGCTGATGCTGGCAGTGAAGAAGCTGTGTGATATCCAGAGGGCCATCCTTCATGCCGAATCGGGCACACTGTGGCGGAAAGGTCCGGAGGCTCTCCACCTGGTCACCATAGAGTCGTCCGACGCCAACAGCGAGTGTTCGTCGCCCAATACACCAAAGATGATGACCTTCCAAGACAGTGAGCTGAGCGCCGAGCTGCAGACGGCCATTTCCGGACCCTACGCTGGCTGTGACGCAGGTTTGGTCATCAAGAACGCAGTGGGAATGTCTCAGAGCCAGGAGAGCATTGACACCCGGTCCAGAGGGTCTGGACGTTCCCAGGAGCCTCCAACTGCCTCTATCAGCCCCCACAGCTGGTCCCAGGAGAGCCTGGAGGGGAGCCCCGCTAAAGAGAGGAACCTACCTGAGGGCTGGGACCAGAGACCCAAACAAGTTCCTCTGGGAACCGCCACTGTGTTCAAGTACCCGGCCATCCCGGCCAAGCCCAAACTGTCTGGATCTCGAGGCCCCTCTTCTCACGGGTCCCCAGCCCTCAAGGGTTTTAGCTACCTTCGCTCTCAATGCGGCTCCACTAACCTGAGCTCATCCTCCAGGGCCCAGAACCACAACATGACCCTAACACCACCCAAGAAGCGCACCCAGAGCATGACTCGCTATGCCCTGTCAGACGGTGAACCCGATGAGGATGACGAGGAGCTCGGGCTTCTCTCTGGAAACGTGCCGTCCTATGCCACCTTGACCCGCAAGCCCGGCCGCAGCCAGCTGGCTCGGTTAAAATCAAGCCCTGAGAAGAACGGCAACGTCGGGCGGAGCCAGTCATTCGCCGTGCGAGCCCGGAAGAAAGGTCCGCCTCCTCCTCCACCAAAGAGACTGAGCTCGGTGAGCAGCACCACCAGTGGCGAGCTGAGTGACAGTAGCACCACGTCATCCTCGGGCGGCGTGGTGACGGATAGTCCTGGGAGCGTCCGGAGCATAGCCGCCACGCTGGAGGGCGACAGGATGAGCCCAGGATCCAATCTGGCCGAACCACCGGCTCAGTCCCTCAGCTTCGGCGAGGCTGCCAGTCCGAGGAGGAGGGTGCAGAGCGAGTTCATCCAAACCGGCGCTGGCACTGGGCCTGATCGAGGGTTAAAGTCCGACTCCGAGGAAGAAGAATCGAAAGGTAATGGGCTGGAAGGTTCTTCGTCCCCTCAGAACAGCTCCAGCGAGTGCATCCCCTTTGCCGAGGAGGGGAACCTGACCATCAAACAGAGACCCAAAGCTCCGGGTCCGCCCAGGGCCGAGGCAGTTCTGGAGCCTCCCGACAAAGCGGCAGCCAAGAATCTGGATGTTCCTGAATTCAACCTGAAGGAGTCGGACACAGTGAAGCGCCGACAGAAACCCAAAGACAAGGAGACAGGCAGGGACTCTCCCGTCAGAACCGGAGCGACCGGGTACGAGTCCGACAGCAGCAGGCCTTCATCCCGGAACCAGGATAGGCCAGAAAGTCCCGCTCAAGGATCCCAGATTAAACCTCCGCTGTCTCCAAAACCTGCTGTGGCCCCGAAACCAGTCCGTCAAAGTCTGCTGGCCGCACAGAGTCAGAACCGCACGCACACACACGCACATATACTTCACAACCATATCCTTCCTTTCAGTTTTCTGTGGTTTTTGAACAAATAATTAGGAAACCACCAGGTGTCATATAAGATACAACATAACTGATTTCACAAAAAAGAAGTTTCTGTCGATTAAAAGAACGAAGGGACATCACAGTCTGGACATTTCCAGGGTTTATTAGTCCTCCTGTCCACCATGAGGCAGCACTTCAGGTTTTGGTCACCGTCACCAATAAGAAGTAGGGTGTTCTGTTTTTGTGTCTATTTGTTGTTTTTCTTGCTTGGGGGTGATCTCCTTAGAATATTTATACACCCGCCGATCAACAGAATTTACAAACTCGTAGGTCGTTTGTAGTCAACACGCTACATCTTGCTGTTGCATCTTAAATCTGTCTTATTACTTTGACCTACTGGCTTCTCCATCGACTCCACGGGGTTAAATAAAAATCTGCGGTACAGTTAAATATGGAGCTGTTCCCGCTTTTTTTCTTATTGCTGAGACCCACAAGAGGTGATTCTTTCAACCAACAAACAGATTGCAGTATCACGGTCCACCCTTTACTGTCAGATCAGGGTCTGACCAAGGGTCCCCTCGATGGAAATAGTGCTAAAGAAAAACCTCTAGAGGCCTAAATTAAAAACAGGGCTGGTAAAAATGTCCCCACTTTACAGGAATGTCCTCATTCCCAAGGTTGAAAACTCACTGTGGTCCTCACGATGACAGCAGAACAAACACATTTTTAAAACACACACATTTCTGAGTCTGCTGGTTTTGGTTCTGTCTGACCTGCTGTCTCTCCAGCAGGACCAGCGTCTCCCACGGTGACCGTCACTGTGGTCCAGAGTGTAGCCTTTACCTCTTCCGGGCCCCCGACTCCGGCCTCTCAGAGCCCAGCCACGGTCAGGCATCAGGTGTCTGTGTTGGGTCCAGGCCACCTCCCCGAGACGTTCGGCAGAACAGAGGTGGTCCAGCAGAGACTGGATCAGACCAGCACCAGTCTAGCAGCAGCTCTGCAGGCCGTGGAGAGAAAACTGGAGGACGACTCTGACGGGTGAGACATCCCTTCGTTTTCCAGACCATTCCCGTTAACATTCCCGAGTTGTGTATGATGTCTTATTTTGTGTTGTCACGGCAGCGGCAGGAGCTCCGTCAGGTCCGCCGGGACCATTCTGGACGACATCGGGAACATGTTCGACGACCTGGCCGACCAGCTGGACGCCATGTTGGACTAAAGATGCAGCGTCCACCTGCAACCTCAGGAAGTTACTAACGGACCGGAGGGTGTCCTCCGGCTGTCTCCACCCGCTCCGAGGAGCTAAAACCAGTCTGAGCACCAGAACCAAACTCAAAAACCGGGTCTCAGCTGAACCTGCTTCCGCTGAAAACTGAAAACCGGAGCAAAATCAGCTGATTGATCCAGACTGGGTTCAGCGAAGTTCAAGTTCCTGTTTTCTCTGCTGGAAAAAACAGAACGTCGTTTAGTTTTCTAATATTTAAAGAAATATATTTGAAAAGGGAAGCATGTCTTTGTGTACAGTGACATGAACTTCATACTCAGACTATTTTTCCACATTTCTGAATGAAATTAGTATTTAAATGAGATTAAAAATGATGTATTTACAGGAGCACGTATTCAACCAAAGCTGTGTACAGAGTTAAAATGACCGAATCGTCGTCATCATCGTTGTTTGTTCGACCTGCAGGAAATGGAAATGTCTCCACTTTCTCAGCATGTTTGCAATAAAACTGTTTGTCATCCGGTGATCATGTGACCAACATGTCGGCTCAGGACGGAGGAAACATTTACAGATGCTTCTGTGGTGGTCCAGCAGAGGGCGCCATTAGTCTGCCAAAGATCCTCATTCCTGATCCAGGTTTTTTTTTTCTTCTTTGGCTGATTGTTTCCAGAAACACAGACCAGCTGGAACCTGGTCCACATACAGATCCATGACGATCCACAGCTTCCGCCCAGTTTTTTTTTTTATAATTGATCTTTTATTAGCTTTTAACATGTGACACAACAGGTGATTTTTAGTATGACTCCTTACACAGTAAGCCAAAATACCCAACAAATCCTAAAAAAAAACGTTAAAACTTAAGATTGATTGGCTCCATAAAATACATCAGAAACTTTGAGTATTGGGTCATTTTTGTACCAGTGAGCCACTAATTAAAGTCGTGATTTTTATTTTTAAATTGCTTTGTGTCTATATAAAGTCAGCACATTTTAAAGTTCTTCAGACCAAATATAGCTAAAAAAAAAAAACTAAAAAAAAAACTAAACAAGAAATGTGATGCAGGAAACATGCGTGAAGATACAGATTCTCAGCCAGGAAGGGTACAGCTGCCTCCTGATAGCCAGGGAGTGCAGACGCACCAATAGCTTTACTTCTTCTATCACCAGTGTCTCAGCAATGGTAATGTGTAACTCTGTGGAGTAAATTGTGATGGATATTTACCCGTTTAGCTGATCTACGGACGTTTTCCAGCATTTCTATCCCGTCCAGGAGGTTTACAATCCAGCCACTAAATGTATTTTTTTCAGAGACTCTATCTGGTAAATGATCCATGATAACAGCATTATTTAACACATTTCATCACCACTACTATGTTGCTAAGAGACCTCTATTTAGACCTGGACATGATGATGAAGCCACTTCCTGTC
>JBAMHW010000023.1:27406083-27423599 GCA_037177495.1 Rhadinocentrus ornatus | reverse complement strand
ACCAGGAAGAAAAAACCTCCATCAGGACCCGAACCAGGGAGGGAAACCTCTGTCAGGACCAGAACCAGGGAGGAAAAACCTCCATCAGGATCAGAACTAGATAGCAAAACCTCAGTCGGGACCAGAACCAGGGAGGAAAACCTCCATCACAACCAGAACCAGGAAGAAAAAACCTCCGTCAGGACCCGAACCAGGGAGAAAAACCTCCATCGGGACCCGAACCAGTAAAAAATACCTCCGTCAGGAAAAGAAAAACAGGAAGAAAAACCTCCGTCAGGACCCGAACCAGGAAGAAAAACGGCTGTATAACTCTGTGACTAAACTAAGTCAGCCAGACTAGATGATGAAGCTACAACATCAGCCTGAACAGCGTCTCAGTTGCTCCATAAAATGAAAAAGTCTGAACAAGTCCATCTACTTAAAGTACGGGGATATATGGACCAGCTTCTTCTGGACTTCTGACTTTGTTTTACTTGTTAAATATGATAGAAAAGTGTCTGCAGTCTGTTGGTTTGTGCTTGTCTGCCGTGAGTTCAGCAGTGACTAAACAATCAGATTATTTACACGAAGAAACAGAATTCTACAGAAAACCCTGAAAAACGACCTTTTAGATGCTGAAATATTATATAGTTGCTGTTTATCCAAAAAAAGAGACGTGTTGTGTATTTAAAAATGTAAGTAAACATCACACAGGTTTGGCAAAAGAAGAAGATGATGATGATGCTTCATCGTGTGTTAAGCACCACAGACAGAAAAAATGATTAAACAACGTTAAAAATAAAACTTTGCAGATTTTAGGATCTTTTTAGCCCTTTGCAATGTTTCTGTGGAGTTACACAAACTGAAGCATCCAGCGTTTGTAGAAAACTGATCTGCTGGTTTACGTGAGCCTGAGACGGCGCGACGGGATCAGAAAAGTCACATTTGATCCGTTTTGTGTGCAGAACTCGAACCGGATCATCTGCTCGGCCGTGTTCGGCTTCGACGAGAAGCTGGCGGTCCGATCCAGCTTCCGCTTCAGCCAGAACAACCTGGTGATCAGCAGCGTGGACATCCAGTCTGTGGAGCCCGTGGACCAGAGGACCAGAGACGCCCTGCAGAAGAGCGTCCAGCTGGCCATCGAGATCACCACCAACTCCCAGGAGGCTGCAGCACGGTCCGACACGGAAACACTCGGAGACAACGTCAAGGTTGAAGCTTCGCTGGGATTCACGAGGTTTATTTCATCTGCAGACACGAGGCGGAGCGTCTGGAGCAGGAGGCCCGGGGGAAGCTGGAGAGGCAGCGGATCACGGACCAGGCGGAGGCTGAGCGAGCCCGGAAGGAGCTGCTGGAGCTGGAGGCGCTCAGGTGACAATAAAAACATCCTCTGAGGCCACACCTTCCACAAACCTTCTGCTCGACAGATAAAAGCAGGCGAGAATATTCCTGAAACCTGATGTTGTGTTTCAGCGCCGCGGTGGAGAGTACAGGAGCTGCCAAGGCCGAGGCTCAGTCCAGAGCCGAGGCGGCTCGCATTCAGGGGGAGGCGGCGGTCAACGAGGCCAAGCTGAAGGCCGAGGCTCAGAGGATCGAGACGGTACGCTCCACAGCACACAGCACCATCACTGCATGCTTCACCTGAAACGCCTTTAAATCTTCTCCTAATCAGGTTTAAGCTGAGCTAGAAAAGAATAAAACACATGAACCAGATTTTCTTTGGCTCACCAGGGACTTCCAGATACTTTAGTTTAAATCTAAAACACAAATGAAGTTTTATTAAATATTATTGGGGTGTTACTGCAGCATAAAATGAGTTCAGACAGAAACTGGCTCATAGAGCCCGTTTACATGCTCACGTGTCCAAACTGCCTCCTACCTGTAGGAGGCGGAGCTTCAGAGGCTGACGAAGGCCCGCGAGCAGGAGCTGAACTACAAGAAGGAGATGGATAACCTGGAGGTGGAGAAGCAGGAGCGTCTGGCTCAGATCGAGAGTAAGCGCTTCCAACAGATGATGGAGAGTCTGGGCAGCGACACGCTGAAGGAGATCGCCCGAGCCGGACCCGAGATGCAGGTACAGTTCTGGTCCCGGTTTTACTCAGACCTGGGGTGGGAGAGTCCAACCCAGAAGTCAAACGAGTTCCTGGTTGACGCGTCCTCTCCAGAGACGGAGCTGGAGTTTTTCACTCCAACATTTCTCTAGCACGAGAAAAGTTTTTTTCTTTGAGGATTTTCATTTTTCATAAACATAAAAAAGCTCTGAAAGTCCGACTGATCGGGAACTGGAGGATGTGGATCAGACCGTGTCTGTCAGACGTTTCGTTGATGATGTCCCTTCATCCTTCATCAGAATTTAGTCGGATCATTTTTACTTTTATTTAATTTCTCTAAACTATCTGTGTTCATCTGTTCGGACAAACCTCTAAATTCTTGCTGTGTTAAGCTGCTGTTACCGTGGTAACATCTGTTTTCTGTCCTCCAGGTGAAGATGCTGCAGTCTCTGGGACTGAAGTCCACCCTCATCACCGACGGCTCGTCTCCCATCAACCTCTTCACCACCGCCAACGGCCTGCTGGGGGCGCTGCCGGGGCAGGGACAGGCCTAGTGAGGAAGAGGAAGGGAAAACATGCTAAGGTAAACTCTCCAGTAGTTAACATGAACTATTAAACTCACCCAGATCATTCATGAGGTTTATCTGGAGGAAACGGAACCACGATGGAAACAAAAAGATTAATTAGAGCCTAGTTCCCAATAACTGGGACATTGTGTGAAATGTAAATAAAAGCCGAATCTCATGGAGTCACATTTTATTCCCAGTAGAAGATAAGCAAAATATCAGATGATGAAACTGAGACATTATTAAATTATTATAAAACATGAGCTGATAGTGAATCTGATGCAACACGTCTGGAAAAAGTTGGAACAGGAGCAACAAAACAAACTTGTAGCTTTTCTGATCGATGCACGAAAACTCTCGTCTAAAGATCCACCGGAAGACGAGTCCGTTCTAATTACAGGAAGAAAGAGTTCATTTGACTTTCTACTCTGACATGTTTGTTTCCAGATGAAGGGAGGGCACCAGAATGGATGCTTCAAGGAATTTTGAGGTATAAAATCTATCAACCTGACAACCTGCAGTCAGAAGAGGAAACTTTCAGCCTCCAACCACGTCACTGATCCTGATGCCTGACAACCAAAGATTGTTCCTGCTTCGCGGTAAACGTCCGACCTGAACAGATTTATGTTTACTAGTGTTTAAATGTCTGTTTCTGTGCTGATGGAAACATACAAAC
The DNA here is from genome assembly GCA_037177495.1 of Rhadinocentrus ornatus. Taxonomy (NCBI): domain Eukaryota; kingdom Metazoa; phylum Chordata; class Actinopteri; order Atheriniformes; family Melanotaeniidae; genus Rhadinocentrus; species Rhadinocentrus ornatus. The sequence goes on along the minus strand of JBAMHW010000023.1, from coordinate 27,420,327 downwards.
GGGGCTGTGAACGCCTCATCCTGCCTTATAAAGCCTTATCAACTATCATCTCCATCTGTGCTGCTCTTAGCAATAAAACTGACACATTTATTCTACACGAGTCGATTCTTTCTGCTTCAACTCCACACCACCCACACCAGGTTATAATTAACCATGTTCAGGGGTAGCGGTAAGTCCTCATGTCCAATGCTGCTTCAGAAACAAATCAAACTTTATTCATAAATCACATTTAAAATGGCCCCAGTTGATCATCATTCAGTTTGGTGCTCAATTACAATGAAGACTAAAACATGAGTGTGTTTTAAAACTGCTTTATTTTTTTATATTAACACAGCGGTAACACACATGAAAAGAGAAAAAAGAACAACACAGACATTTGCAGTATCTAACACAGAGCAGAATCTACTGAGATAAAATCTACATAAAGGCCCATTAATGCTCCCTTACGTAAATAAACGGCAACGTCACACGTCGCTGTCCTCGTGCTTCCATGCCTGTGTTGCGTTGCCATGGCTGTTAAGCCAAGTCCTCCGCTAGGGGGCAGGGCTGAGTTCAGCGTTCACTCCGGGAGCCGACGTCTGTTTCACCCTTCATTTCCTCCGTGTGCGTGTGCGCCCCGGTACGGCTGCGCCGCGGCCTCCACCGCTGTTCGCAGCCGTTTTAGTCAACGGCTTGGTGCCCACCGGGCGCGCTGCAGCACGTGTCAGAAGCGTCCCAGAAACGCCTTGTCACCTCCGACCACGTCATTCTAGAACGCGTCAAACTCCGCAATTTAGAAAGGGGCAGACAGGAAATCAGACACGGGAGCAGTGTAAAAGCTTCCGGTATTTAAAAAAAAAAAAGCCCTTGTGCAGATCTGTGCTGCTGATCTTTAACGGTAAGGGGTCTCGGTGTTTTTTTTTTTTTTTTTGTCATCATGGACAATGAGACGTTTATCCGGGAAGTGGAGAATTACAAGATCTCCAATTCTCCTGTGATTACATGATCTTGCGGATCCAGCTAGGCGGACTGCACTCATGGGCGCTCCGCACCTGCCACGCTCCCCGTTTGGATTGACGCCCCATGGAGGTCGGAACAAAATTGTGGTGCAGCTGTTACATGCAGCACACACAACCAGTGGAAAAAGGGTACCGAGACTGCTTGGCAGCGGTAATAGACCGGTATGCAGTTGTTTCCAACACACCCTAAGCACTTGCATACACTCTTTATTCAAAAGCTTGTGCAGTTTCTACAGTTGTTTTGCTTGTCTTCATTCTTCTTCTGCTTTTCTGTTCCCTTCTGGATTCTCCTCTTCTTCTCTGGTTTGTTTCTTTCGCTGGTCACATGTCAGCTGTTCTGCTCAGCACTGCCCCGACGATATCCGCTGGTATTACTTTGTCTTCATCAAGCGACAGATGGCTAAGCTCCAAAAGGTCCTAATTACAAACCTGTTCGTCTTCTGTGTTGAACACAGATGGGCCTTTGGTCACATAACTTATCAATGGGTCCCAGGGGCCGTAGGAACAAAAACCGGCGTACGCCAAATATATTTAACTTTTACGATTTATGAAAACCAAACTTTATGGGAAAATGTTCCTACCTCCACGGCAACTCGGACCCTCCCCTACGCACATAATCTAGAGAAACAGGAAATGGAGACACCACCGGTACAGAATAGAATCAAGGTAATGATGTGAAATGTGAGACATTTGTGCACAATCCACTATCACCTTTCACACCACATGTTAGATATTAAAGCTGTTTGCAGGCGGGTGTGTGTGTGATAATAAGAACCTCAACCACTAAAATAAATAAAAGTGATGCTACGTTAATGAAACACACAAAAGGTGGATTTCCTTTTATTTATTTATTCTTACACAATGGTTTTGTTTTTTTAAATTGTCCCAATTTTTGTCCAACCGGTCTGTATTTCCTGCAACTCCTTGTCCACCTGGTTAATAGCGGTGATTGTGTCCTTCTGCACCGCCGAACCAAGCACTCAGCAGCTAGAAAGAAATATTATTTAACACTAAATAAACTGCTACCAAACTCAGGCGTATATTTACATATTTATTTTATAAATTAAAACAAATGACTAAATTACTGGCAGCATTACTGTCACTTAGCAGAGGCTTTTCTCCGAAGCGATATCCCCCCGTGGGATTCGTACTTTGGTCTCCTACATGACAGACAGATGTTCTACCGACTGAGATATTCAGCTGCATGTTCCGATGCCTCTGGCGTGTCTTGTGTTCTGACACTGCGATGACATCATCTCCACCTGCTGCCACTATTCTGCCTTTCTGACACCAGTAATTCCCACGCCGTGCCCACCAGTTACACATTTTTATTTGTGTCAACATGGTCCATCAGGATCTCTGTCTCACACCCCGAAACATTCCATTTTCCCTCCCGAGCCATCATGGAAATGATGTGATGAATATGTATTACAGGCGTCCACCTGACCATTTATAGCCACCATGTGGGGGGCGTGGGAAGGCGTTCCCTCACGTGGGCCCGCTTTAGAGTTGATTCTGATTAATAAACGGAAACAGGTGTAGGACGTGTGTGGGCACGCTTTTATAAATCTGAAAGTAGAAGTGCGCAGCATTTCCTTTTTGCGCCACAGACGTAGTTTGCTTTGCTATGCTCAGGTTTATAAATGAGGCTCCAGGTCTTGCTAAATCTACTCCTGAAGCCTTCTCTACATCAGATTTTTTCCAGCCTTAAGTTACGCATCATATCCTTTATCCATTGGTTGTGTGACGGAGGGAATGCTTCTTTCCATTTAAATAAAATTAATCTTCTGGCCAGCAGAGAAGACAAGGCGATGACCCTCTGCAACTGAGTGGGAAAGATGATGTCCGTTTGAGCCAAACAATGCAATTGTTGGGAATGGTACAATGATACAACTATAAGCATGAGAAATGACATCAAAAGCAGAAGACCGAAAAGGAGTGAGTTCAGGACAGACACAAAACATGTGATAGATAGTTGCAGGCTTTTGCTTACACCTCTCACAAAGGAGACTCAAATTTGGGAATAGCCTAGCTAGTGTGGCTTTAGAGAAGCAAAGATGATGTAGCACTTTGACTGTATCAACGCATGTCTTGCACATATGGAAGAGGAATGAATCTTCCATAGGGCTGCTTCCCAAACCTATTCTGATAGTGAAACCCCCAAATCCACCTGCCACTGTTCTCTAATGAAAGATGTGGAGGGGCTATACTTATCCTTTATATTAGAGAAAATCATGGAAATTTTGCCTTTATCTAACTTATTGACAGCAAAGAGTCCAGAGTGGCTGGCGGAGGAAGAAATGGGAAGTTAGGAAATAACAAATTCTCTAATCTGCAAATAGCAAAAGAACGGAATCCAACATAAACCAAATTTTCTTGAGAATTCCTCAAAGCTGGCAAATGAGTTATCATTATATCCTTATTACTTTGCATGCCCTTGTCATGGCAAATTTAAAAATCCTTTGTCTAAAAGAGAAGGCTGTTATTAATTAAAGGTGACTGAATGGAGATATTCTGAATGCCTAAATATTTTTAAATTGTCCAAGAACATGTTAGGAATGTGTCACAATAATATTTCCAGTAACACTGTTGATGGCAAGGGTTCACAAAGTAGGGCAGAAAGAGAGTAAAAGCTGGTACAGCCCGATTCTTTATCTGTTAGAGCAGTGGTTTTCAAACTTTTTGAGCCACAACCCCAAAGATAAGATGCATTGGTGTTTGACCACTTAGTGATTAATTCTGTCATTAATATAAAGGGGCATATTGCAGCCATCCTCTAAATTAAAGGCCAGAAAACTGTCAGAATCTTCATATCACGAGAATACATTGGTTTTTGGTGGTTCCCCACTGTGACAAGGCACCTACATGGCCAAATAATAATGTCAAATTCAGTTTTTTAATTAGGAAGATGTACTAACTACATGGAGAACCTGCTGCATTGAGAAACTCGTAGGACCTAATTGAATCACCCTGATCTAGAATCTAGTCCTCCGAGCCAGAAACCTCGCGTGATCACACGTTATCTAACCAAAACGAAGAAGAAGAAAGGCAAGAACGAAGAAGAAAAACCATGGTAACAACCGCTGAACACAACAACACCCAGCATGCAGGACGACATACAAGACGAGGTAATGATGGTGGTCTTGGGACTGTTGTTGACAGAAAAATCCCGAACTAAAATAAAGAAAAGACTTTGGAAAAAAGCCCGGAGACAGCGTGCACGCGGACTTAATAGTCTAACGAGCGAGCTCGAGGTAAGATGTTGCCTTTAGACTAGTGACAAATGTGGCAGCCATGAAGAAAAAAATTGTATTCCAGCCGATCATTGTTCTGGTGACAGTTACCTGACCGAGCGGGCTTCCGGTTGCTGATGAGGATGAGCGCAGAGGAGTTTGAGCACGTTCTTCACAAAGTTGCCCCGCTGATAACCAAAAAGAATACAAGATGGAGGTTAGCCATCACTGCCAAGGAGAGACTGGCTTTAACTCTCCGCTACTTGGCAACAGGTTTGTAGCCCAAGATAAGTTCTTTGTAACACAAACACTCACTTGGTGGTGTAGAAACTACATGTTTAGCTAATACTTTCATTCATCTATCCATTTATTCATTCAGGAGAATCCTTTTCATCCCTGAGTTTCCAGTTCAGGTTTGGTGAATCCACCATCTCCATGATTGTGATGGAAACATGCAAGGCCCTTCACCAGACACTTCGAGATGAATATCTAAAGGCAAGCTTGTTTATCCGCAGGCATCTCCGTGTATATTAGAAGAAAATGTCTTTGCATCAGAATCACTGTATGTGTCAACGCTGCACTTAATGAGAGGAAAACGGTCTCGTATGTCTGTCCTGTCATGTTTTTAGTTGTACCGCTGAAAATTATGTCTCATGTTGATTGAAATGAACGCTGTTTGAGCACAAAGTTATTTTTTTATGAAATAAAGTACATACTACTACTAGTGCTGGTAACTGTTAGACGCTGCAGCTGCTTAGAAGACGCATTGGCACTCGTGTAAGCAACTCTTTATTCCAGACACCATCAACAGTAGAGGAATGGTTGGACATCGCCAAAGACTTCCATCACAAGTGGCAATTTAACCACTGCCTTGGAGCGATCGATGGCAAACACATAATGATACTACCACCTGCACACAGTGGGAGCACCTTCCGAAATTATAAAGGCCGATTCTCTGTGCTGATGATGGCTGTTGTTGATGCGAGGTGCATGTTCAGGTAAGCAGGGTTTAGATTCAGCATGTGTAGATTTGTCTTCTGCTCTTCACTGGTATCAGCTGCAGCTCTTGTAAATAGGCTATGTATTAATGAAGGTGCCTTGGCTTGACAGGTACGTCAGTGTGGGAGCCCAGGGCAGAGCCTCTGATGCAGGAGTGTTTGCGGGGTCAGATTTCGAGCAGGCCCTTGACAGTGGTCTCCTCAACCTTCCCACAGCGGATCTGCTTCCAGGCTCCGACATCCAAGCCCCTTATATGTTCCTTGGAGGTAAAGCCTACCCTCTGCGCCTAGACCTTATGAAACCATACGCGTACCGCCAGATGGACCATCAACAGAGAGTCTTCAATTACAGACTTTTGCGTGCGTGCAGAGTGGTCGAAAATGGATTCGGGATATGGGCAAACAGGTGGAGAGTATTCCACAACACGATATATCTGAGCCCTGACAAGGTGCAGAAGATGGTTTTTGCTACTGTGTGTCTCCACAACTATTTGCGTGCGGTGAGGTCTGACACATACACACCTCCACGGCTGGCTGACACTGAGGACGAAAACCACAGGCATGTGGACGGTACCTGGAGACTTGATGGCCTGGGAGCCATGCTCCCTCTTCAACCAGGAAGATGTGGTAACAGCTCCATGGCTGCCAAAGCACTGAGAGACGACCTGAAGGACTACTTTGTTACACCAGCAGGCCGGGTTTCCTGGCAGGATGACTACATATAGACTCTTTGGAAGAGAAATGGACAAGTACAGGGGGCTATGTTTGCTTTGAAATACTTGTTGAATCAAACGTTTCTTTAATACACATTCTTATGCAAAATGATAGTTTGGCAACCTTCCAAAGACAGCATATTCTGGTGTTTTTTCTTCTTCTGGAATGGATCAACAGTCTGATCACTTGAACTTTGTGAATAAAGGCAAACAGAAAAACTTTGTTTTGTCTGACCAGCACATAAATCTCCCGAAAATAAACAGACAATATTGTCAAAGAAGGAATGTGAGCCATGAATTTTGTGTTGGAGCAGCATTCTTAGTCCAAAGGAGGAGAAAGTGTTTTCTAGCAGCAAAAGTCATTGAAAAGTCTCGTGTGTTTACTGTTAGTGATCTGGCCATCCGGGACTCGGGCACGAAGGGTCCACCCGCATTGAGACACCAAAGATAACATTCAGTTCATTCACAATACTAGACCAGTACTTTTTGTAACTTCACAAATGAGCAGATGAAGATAATTAGCAGTCTCAGAATTGCATTTCCAGCTAAGCGGGAAGTTCTTAGCTTCCATTTTGTTCTTGACAACAGGTGTTATTTGCTTGCGATGTACAATTCTGACCTGGATGGATTTAGTACGGTTACATACAGACATGTTCATGACCTGGGCGCAGACTTCCTGCCAGTCAGCATCTATAGCAGCGCAGAGATCTTTCTCCCACGCGTGCTTGGTGGTTTGTGAGGTAAGAGGGGAGGTGGAGCTCAGAGGGGAGGTGGAGCTCAGGGCTTTGCAAAAAGCAGTTATGCATTTCTTACTAATGCGTAAAGACGACCTTCTCCACACACTGTTGTTACTCATTAGGGTGGTGTCTTTAACTATAAAATCTCTGTTGCAGCTGCTGAAAGGAGAGTAAAGTCTGGTCTTTAAAGTTCACCTATTTTCTTCAGTCCCTGGAAGCTCGACACCTTGAAGCCTGGGTCGTCACAGCCCGGCAGGAAGTCGGGGACCCAAACGTGGGTGTCACATGCACTCCCAAGTACACAAAACCGGTGGGAGAAGAGCGGAATGGGAAGGGCACAGCCACATCTGGAACGACCCCAGGTGCATGGCCATGGATTTTTCAGTTTTTCTATATCCAAAAAAAATCCTAACTGACGGAATGACCTTAATCAGGCAGGGACACGGACGCCCTGCCTATTCCCACTATAAAAGGAGAAGTTGTCAGATAACAGGTCAGGATTTAAATAAAAACAGCTGGTGTGATGCACCCTAAGAGAGGTGGAGAAAGGACAGAGTTCAGACATGTACTCGGGTATCCATCCATCCTCCTTCACCTATCTGGGGTCTGGTTGCAGGGGGTAGCAGCCTAAACAAGGAAGCCCAGACTTCCTGCCCCTCAGCCACTTTTTCTAGCTTGTCGGGGAAAAGCTGAAGTCTGAGGCGTTCCCAAGCAGCCATGTCGTCCCTCCAGCATATCCTGGGTCTTCCTTGGGCCTCTTCCTGGTGGGACGTGCCCGAAACACCTCACCAGGGAGGCGTCCAGGAGGCATCCTGACCAGATGCCCAATCCACCTCATCTGACTCTGGATGTGGAGAAGCAGCAGTTCTACTCTGATCTGCTCCTGGATGACTGAGCTTCTCATCCTGTCTCTAAGGGAGAGTCCAGACACCATGAGGAGGAAACTCATTTCAGCCGCTTGTATCCATGATCTGGTCCTTTAGGTCACTACCCACAGCTGGTGACCGTAGGTGAGGGTGGGAACAGATGGACCGGTAAATCCAGAGCTTCTCCTTTCAGCTCAGCTCCTTCTTCACCAGGACAGACTGATGCACATTTTATTTTATTATAAAAACACAGGTTAGTGAACATTAATATAAATTATAATTATGTAAACATGCTAGATTATAAAAAAGAAAAAAAAAAACTATTCACTTTATTTATTTGGCACCTGATGAAAACACCTCCATGCTGTACGTAGACATAAAGAAGCTCCACACCGCCAGAAAATCTGCTCTTAATTAAAACATTAAAAACTCTGAGAAACAAAATACACTAAAAAGCAGAAGACCTAAAAATCAAAAGTTGTAAATTATTCTTTAAAAGTGGTTTTGTGACAATGGAAAGCAGCCAAAGTTGCTATTTAAGCAGCTTTGATTCTAACCAAAGTAAACAAAGATCCTGCTTACGTTGCAGGCAGTTTTCTATTAGTTGGCCTCCCCATTAAAACGTTCTGGATACGAACCTGGAGATGGCGTTCTGGGGTTGAATGCTGCTTCTCTTTTATGCAGAATCACCAAACAATTACATTTTTGTTTCATTTGAACATTAAACAGAAAACCAGAAGTTTTCTTCTTTCTCCAGATGAGATTTTTTAAATGAATTATTTATATTTAGTAAAATGAAGCTCAAACATAGAAACAGTTTCTATCCATGCTGAAACCTATGGAACATGTCCGATGTTAGGATGAAAAAAAGTTCATCAAAAAAGTTTCAGAAAGAGGTGAACAGGGTCTGAAAGTGAGAAACACATGCAGGAATGACCTGAACCAGGATCTGAGAGAAGCATCTGGACCTTCAGTTGATCCATCTACTGCTGGCCGAAGCCTCAGAAATGGTCTCCATGGAAACGTTACTGTTAAGAAGCCAAAGGAAACACAAGAACTGGACTGAAGATCAATGGAAACGGGTCTAATGGAGGGAAGAATCAGATGGTCTGAGGAGAACAAGGCGTTTTGTGACTGGAACCAGTGTAGCCTGAATCATCCACCAGATGGAGCTGAAAGACTTCAAATAAAACACCGGATTTGTCTGCATGTGGTGTGAATATGACCGGAAATTTAAATTTAACTTTGGAAGTCAGGTTTTTATTAGACAAAAAACTATGTTTATGTCCAAAAATCTTCAGAGACAGCATCTCTAAATCTGTTTTAACCCTCTATTACATGTATTATGGTGCCAGTAAAGAAAAACATGTGGTGTTGTGTCTTAAAATAGACTAAATAAACATAATCCAAAAAATGTTATACTTTGTTTTAGATGTGCGACAGGACATATAATTTTAGATGTAAAGTCCCATAAAGGAAGTACCTTAAAGGGCTTCATGTCTGAGGGTTGCCTGGAGACAATATTGGACCATTGTAGTACCCATTAAAATAAATGAAGAGTCTAAGCTTAATTTTTCAAACTTTAGACAACTAAATATCAAAACAAAGATAAACAAGAAAGTGGTGTCAGTTTTATCATCGTTGACTCATTTTAACTGTTGCTGCACCAACATCACACTTATGTGTTTGAAATTATGAAGGTCGGAACAAAAAGATGATGAAAAATCTGTTATTGAACACAAATATCCAAAAAAAACCCACAATGGTAACATTTCCTGCAGCCATGTTGTTTCCATCATTGTTCGATGTCACCTGAAGGCAACAACTTTCCACAATAGAGGCCTATGTTGTTGCTTCAAGGTAACAGTTTTTTATCATTTAACTAGAACATAACTTGCATTAAACTATCAACAGTAAAGATGGAAAAGTTGGTATGCTAACGTCAATAATAATAATAATAATACATTTAATTTGAAAAGCACCTTTTAAAACACACAAGGACACTACAATAATAATAATTTGGGGGGGCAGTAAAGGAGGGGGTGGGGCTGGTGGATGGGAGGGTTGGTCGGGAGGGGGGGCCTGCGGACATGTCCTTGTCCCTGGGGTACCTAGCCTTGGTATTGGGGTGGCTTGGCCCGCGGTGGTTTTGCCTGGGGCGGTTGGGTTCCTGAGCAGGGCTCTGCTGGGGGGACGGGTGGTCCTTGGATCTGTGGGGTGCATGCAGAGCTTGCTCACCGTCGCACTGGGCTGCTCGGTGCCCCTGCCCCGTCACGCCGGGGGACTCCAGTCTGGTGGCCCCTCTGCTCTGGGCTGAGTGGGGCCGCTGCTCTCTCTGCTTTGGCTGTCCTGGGCTCTGTGGACCTGCTGGGCCTTTGGGGCCTCGGGCTCCTCCAGTCTCCCCCTGATGCTTTGGGGTGCAGCGTCACGGCCTCCTTGCAAGCTCACAAACATGCTCGTCTTTCGACTAGATGTTGCTGATGTTTGTGTGTTGGTACGTCTCTCTACAGGTACTATTTTCTTTATTTATCATGTAGTACTGTAGTATTTTATTTTGTTTTTGTGAAAACTGATGAGATTTAGGCAGCCTAGACAACTTGTATTTCCACATTTCACTTCTGTCTTTTTCTCTTCTTCTCTCCTCCTCTATCTCCCTGTCAGGTTTGGCACTGACATATCAAGACTAAAAAAAATAAGATTATAATAAAAATAATAAAAAATATTCTTGGTAGAGCAAATCTGTCCAGCAAAATATGGCACACAGACCACCGTTCTGTATGTTGGGATGCTGGACAGGAAAGGGTTAATAAAAAAAAACCAAAGGATAAAAACACATGAGAAATGTTAGAATGCTAACGTTTGAAGATAACACGAAATAAATATTTACTCGTAGCATAAATATATTTTTGCCAGGCAGAAAAAGGCCAGAAATGATTTTTTTAGATTATTTTTGTGGAGGGAAATAGCAAGGGTCTGCAAACAAGGGTTTCAGGATGGCTTCCTGAAAGTCATGTGACAAATAAAGCGTTGCTATTGGTTCCCTTTGGTCTTCCCTTCTATTTTAAGTATTGCGTAGTTCTAAGGGATGCATTTTGGAAATGTATCATGCAAATCTGCTGGGTTGCCTGAAGGCAACACAATGCAATTTAGGGTTAACAGTCATTCCGCGTTCTGAAGGTCAACACCATTGTTAATTCATTATTCAACCACTTTTGTTGCTGTCGTGTTGGAATAAAGTCACATTTCTGTTCAAATAAGCACTAAACCCTTCTTATAAAGACTAAATGGACTAAACGTGTTTGACGAGTAAAGCCATCAGTGCTGCAGTGTTGCTGTGAATTAGCCACATCTAAGCTGCCTGTCAGGTTGGTGCAGACTGTCATTAGAAGTGGACTTTTATCACGGCGGGCATCAGGACGAACGGACTGCAGCCAAATGGTCGTGCCAGGCAGGAGAGGTGGCTCCACTTTAACTCAATTCATCGATCACATAACTCAATGAGGACCAGCTAATGAAATCCCTCAAGGTTATCTGTAATTCTCTCCAACTGTCTCATCTCATGCGATGTTCTCTTTATCTCCCATAATCTGTCCATCAGTCTCCTCCGGTCCGAGGACCAGAACTCACGCAGAACCAGAACTGTTCAATCAGACAGAAAATCAGCTGACAGCTGTTTTCATTTTCTTTATAGGAAAAAAGAGAAACATGATCATGTGAGGATCTTAGGTCAAACTTGAGTCTTGATGGTTATTTTTACCAACAAGTTAATAAAATATGTTGTATAGGATTTAATACTGGTTACCATGGTGATTTAACAAATAAAAACTCTGTTAGAGAGTTTTACACCTATCAGAGACATTTCCAACGGGTTCTAAAGGAAGTTTCTTTCTAAATTCAAAATAGACTTTCAAGTTCTATATATTTATCTACATATTCATATACATAAAGCTCTTAGATACCAGGCAGGCTCCATTGGATCTTAAAGATCTCAGAGTTCCAGATTTTCCCGTCAGAGCTCAAGTCTCAGACTGCAGGTTTACTGGTGGTTCATAGAGGTTCTAAAAGCAAAATGAGAGGCAGAACCTTAAAGCTATCAGACGAGCTCCCATTTTGGTTTTAGGACGCAGAACTTTTAATTATGCCATGGTCCGGGTGAATACTCGTTTCTGATTGGCTGTAGGGTGTCCATTAAAAAGTGTTATTGGACACCTATAAAAATAGTTCTGGTCAAAAAACCTTATTGTTGTAAATAATTCAGCTGGCTAAACGCTAGTTGGTAACCGTGACAACAGAAACTCAGAACATGCAGAGTGAATGGTGGACAATATAATAAAAACGATTTAAGATTGACTTACTTGCTTGATACACATTTAATGATCCGAGTGAATGGTGGATAATATTTCTTGCAAAACAAAAAACCCATTTAGGAAACCATCTGTGGACTTTGACTGAAACAAAATTTCAGATCTTCCTCTGGACACATACAAGCTGTAAGAGCGGCGCCTGCCCCGAGCTGCAGGTTCTGTGTCAGAGCCGGTTACCTTGGCAACGCGTCACAACGGGAGATGTTAAGTAGTCCACTCAGCCGCTTCTTGTGAAAAACTTACGATTTTAACGATAAAATAACATTAATATTGATTTAATATTTAATGGACTTCGTGGAAGCATCCGGTACTTTTTAATAAGGCTGTCTAAATGAATGAGTTAATTCAAAGATGAATCTGGGAAATTAATGCATAAATAAATTGATATCGACATGATATTGATGTGGTCGCTGTTAGGATCGATCCGCCCACCACTAGAATGTATCAAATTCTGTGTGACACCTATAAAAATAGGATCACAATTTTAGTTTAATTTGTTATTTATTAATGAAGAAGGTCCCGTCTCCTTTTTTTATGTGCACTTATTTTACATTTTGGTTGTGAGTGTAACAGATGTAGTTCACTAGCAGAGGGAGTTTCTCCCAAGGTGTGCGCTGGGTGTGGTAGTCCGCTGGGAGGGGCCCTGTGGTCAGACCAGACCACAGCTCGTGCGTCTTCTCTGTTCTTTCCTGCAAAAATACAGGTTAGTAACATGAGTTTTTCAGTTTCCCCATGAAGTTACATAAACTCCTTCTCTGCTAGATTCAGTGCTATTGCTGTCTAAACTTCAGTGTTTTGGGTTGGAATAGCTTCCTGCATTGTGGAGCTGTGTTTACAGCACGTGTATTGAGAAAGATGGCAGACCTTAGCATGCTTGCTGTAAGTGTGACTCCTAGGATAATCTGTATGTTTTTTTAATGGAAATACCATATGCTGATAAGATATTCTAAGTTTTTTTGTTATTAATGATTCCTAGTTTATCTTTTTGCAGACTGCATATTGGTGTGTTTGCTTTCAACAGATACGCTTACAGATGTTTAGCGTGTTTTTATAAACTGGTCAAGAGATGCTGGTTAATTACAGCATGACGTGCTGCAATTATATTTGTAATAAAAGTTGTAATCTATGTTTGAGTAAGTGAAATGCTCTAAAAAGACCTGTAAAAAGACAGTATACTGTGTGCAAAGATGTTGGAAATCTGTAAAAGCATGTGATTGTCTGTTAATGAGAGCAGAGCCTGCCTACCGACAGACCCCAGCTCAAGCGTCTGTTCTTTCCTGTAAAAATGCAGGACCCAACGTAGGCCTGTAACACAGGCAGTGCAGCTAAAGCGTGCACGTCATTTACCAAAAACATTTTACAAGTATATGTTTTGCACCACATGGAACAAGTGATCATCCATCCACTTCTAAGAGCTCCACACTTTGTTTTTGTTTTCAGCCTCCACAAAGACTGAGAGATGTAAGATCAGTGGATGCAGGTTGTTTTTCCTGACAGGAAAATGTTTGGATTTGTTCATCAGACTTCCCTGATGACAGGTTAACTGGTTAGTTGGTTTAATTGATGGAAAGAATCATCACTTCCTGTAGTTCCTTCTCTTTGTTTGGTTCTGGGTTCTATTCTTCTTATGGGTGGGCGCAAACATCCGGGAACTTCAGGGAATTTTGTCACATCCGGTTACAGTCGTCAATTATAGTCGCTCTTTGAGCTGCCTTAAGGCCATTACACACCGGCACCGTTGCGAATAGACGACTCGAAATTGCGAATAAATTATGAAGATTCTAAAACATATTCGGAAAGTGGGAAAAACAAATATGGATTCCACATCAGGAAACGACGATGTTGTGCTGATGCTGCCAAAAAAAATAAATATATGAGAGCACCGGGTAGATCCTATCCTTGAGAATAGAGGGGAGCTCTGGGAATTTAATTGTTCAGTCCAGGGGCTGAAGCTTTACCACGACTGCTTCAGGACCGACTTTCGGATCTACATAATTCAGCTAGTTGGCGATTGTTTGCCACACATTGTCTCTGTGATCACTGTCGAAATAAAAATAAAAATCGACCTCAGTCCGAAAAAATAAATCTCGCAAAATCGCTTAATGGAAATTCTTCACTGATGTGAATGTTTCCTTTGACTTCTCATTGATTCGATTAAAAATATTGCCGTGCGAATTAGTCGGACGAAAGACGCAACAAATGGTTAGCGGCTAGCAAGCCTGTTAATGCCGATGTGTCACCGTGGAGTCCCTCAAAAAGTCAGAAACAGACTCCATGAGGGTGGTATGAGGGCCCACGTCCACAGGTGGGGGTTGTGTTTACAGCCCAACACCGT
>JBAMHW010000023.1:27391664-27405699 GCA_037177495.1 Rhadinocentrus ornatus | reverse complement strand
TTGTAGGGAGGTCCTACAGGCACGTGGAGGCCACACACACTACTGAGCCTCATTTTGACTTGTTTTAAGGACATTACGTCGAAGTTGGATCAGCCTGTAATGTGTTTTTCCACTTTCATTTTGAGTGTGACTCCAAATCCAGACCTCCATGGGTTAAATTTGATTTTCATTGATAATTTTTATGTGATTTTGTTGTCAGCACATTCAACTATGTAAAGAACAAAGTGTTTAATAAGAATAGTTAATTCATTCCGATCTAGGATGCTATTTTAGTGTTCCTTTTATTTTTACCAGACTCTTTTGGATCCAAGAGCTCGGCTAGATTTATATTTTCTGAACATATCACAGATGTATTTAGGCCACTAACTACATCTTTATTTGTCTTCCCCAGGACGACCTGTTACAGATGAGCTTCACCCAGACTATGTACAATCTATATTCCCTCATTGTCAACATCTATTATTTTCCATAACTGTATGCAGGTTCTGATCATGAAAATAATCACATATTAAAGCATCTTTGGGTCTTTTTTGACTGTCCGAAAGTCACGTTTTACTTAAGAATATGCACCAAAATAACAATGTGAGAATAAGATCTAAATCTGGAATCAGAAATGAACGTGTCCTGTTATTAACGCAACCAATGTAGTAAAAACAATATTTATTTTTCCAGAAATCTAGCATGCAGTGATTTGAGGAAAAGATATTACAACAATCTGACGTGGTATATTATTTATATTCTACAGCTGGTTACAGTATGTATGCTAATTTCTGTAACATTAGACAATATTTAACAAAGTTTACCCACCTCTTCGGTATCATTGCAATATCAGAGACTTGGATGAAATCAGGTAAGGGAACAGACTTCCAACTGGATGGATATGATTTCATCTTTATGAACAGAAAAAAACAAGTGAGGAGGGGGCGTGGCCTAATATGGGACAAGAAATATGTATATAAGCTGGTAGAAAAATGACAACAGAGATCGACAATATATTGGAAGTTATAACAATAGAAATCTTACTGGAAAATAGTAAAAATGTTATTGTGAGTTGTATATATAGAACACCAGGTTCCAGTATTGAGATTCTTAAGGAATGGATGGACGAAAAGTTTAGGAATTCATGCAATAAAACTATATTTATTTGTGGTGACTTTTACATAGATTTACCAAATCCATATAAGCATAATTGGCAGAAGAGTTTATTAATACAATGTATAGCATAGGCCTGTACCGCATAATAACAAGACCTAGCAGAATTACGTCCCAAAGTGCTGCACTAATTGACAATATATTCACAAATGAAATGCAGAACAAAACTGTGAGTGGATTACTGATCAATGATATCAGTGGTCACTTGCCAGTTTTTGCCATTTATAATAACTATAACAAGAACAAAAGGGATAATATGTTAATGTATAAACGGTTGAGGACAGAAGAAGCAAATGCATTTAAAATGAGCTGCTAACTTCTGAGAAACTATAGCGGAAGAGGCAGATGATGTTGATAGAGAATGAAAACCAGCACAAAATGTGCATTTATTTTGCATTGTGTGTGTACATCTATATGCATATATTCCGTGTCAGATGTAACATCGCCGCCCCCTGCCTCAAGTGTTCTCTTTCTTTCACCCCAGGAAAAACCTCATAACCAGATCTCATTTCCCAGTACTCACCTGTGGATTCACCACTTTCTTCATCTTCAGAGGTCTCCGCCAGAATCCCCCTCCCTCCTGTCCGAGCATCTGGTCCCAGTGACTTTTGCCCCATCTTATCAATAAAACTCTCATAATTTGACTTTTTGTATTTGTCTTTCTGCCTCTGTCCAGCTGGTCCACCATTGTTTAAAGGGGTACTGCACCCTAAAATGTGTGTTTTTTTTAAAAGCTGTGAACAATATAGTATTACTTAGTTGTGATGAAAACCACCTGTACTGTTGATAGAATCATTTGGAAAGAGTCATTAAAAAACAACAACAAAAAAACCACAAAACAGGATTATGTGGGTAAAAAAATGTCTTAACGCCACCTACAGGGTAAACCAGGTTTAGTTTTTTTGTAATGTAGAGCCGTACTCTGTGCTTCTCTCTACGTCACGAGAAAATATTAAAAACTTCGCAGCCCCTCCCTCCATATGCAAATGCCAGGCATGGAAAACCACGGCCACCAACGCATATGAAGAATATGTGAACTTATGTGGTGTAGATTCGCTAGTTTCAGACTTCTATTCTTTGTTTCTGATTAAATATTCCTGCAATGGGATGGAGTTTTGCTTTTAAGGGGTGTAAAAGTAACACCAGACTTAATTCTTTAGCTGCTGATCCTTATCATAGCTGCTGGATGGCTCGGTTGGCAGGGCATCCGTCCAGGGTTCAATTCCCCCAGTTGGGTCCTTAGGCAAGACCCTCAATACTACTGCCTAACTGCTGCTAACCACGCTTTAGATAAAAGCGTGTGCTGCACTTCCTGCCTCCACTGCTTTCCAGAGCTGTTGATCGGCTCAGACTGATACGTTTGTACTTGTGTAGCTAGAGGGGAAAAATCTTCCTTCGTAAATCTCGCAGTCTTGCTAGTGTCAATCATTTCTGCCTGTGCATCCCGCCCCGCCCACCCCAACCCTTTCAGGCATTTTTCAAATTTGGCAGTGGGTGGAGTTACGTAACAAGTAGAAAATGTATTTACACTTTAACTATGCTGCAGACATTCGTCCAATGCAGCTGTCATGGACCAGATTTTGATGCCTGTTATAATAAAAAGTTAATCTAAGAATTAAATGAGTCAAAATAATCCTGCCTGGTCTAGCGAAAATGAGGAATCCCACAAGGCTCTTTATTAGGGTCCCTTTAATTTACGTTGTAAATGCTGCTGCTTGGTTCTTGCCAGTCGTCATCTGAAGATCCTTCACCCAACGAAGTATTTATCTGCCTTGATGACATTATAGTCTGATTGGCAAGAACTTTCCTTCAACTAAATTAAAATAAGACTTGCAAAATCTGGAAGCACAAAGCAGAGACCCACCGACTCAGTCCGAACTTTCCAGACTTCAGTTTGGTATATCATCAGTCTGGTTATGGCTGAGCTGCACTGTTCATGCTTTAGCTCCACAGTCACTGAGCTCATAAATGCCTTTATCACTAATTAGGTTTGAATCTAAATCCCACTGATTCAGGAGTTTCTTGCAAACTTCTGAACAGCTTTCCACTACATGAAGTCTTTCCGTATCTCCAGTTACAGATTAAAAACAGATGTTTTTTCTCCTAGTTTCAGTTTTGCATCATGCATTAACCCGCAAATATTTTACCTTACTCTTAAAACAAAGCTGTTTTAAATGTCTTAAATAAAGTTGACTTTTTCTTTCCTCCTGAACATATTTAACCTGTTTTTAAGAGTGTGTCTCCCTCCATAGTGTTTACAGTTAGCTGATGTTCTCTGTTACAGTCTTCATCTCGAATCCGCCCATCCTTCTCCTCCTCCTGTCAGCTGCATTATGACACACTACCTCCACCTCCTCCAGCCTCCATCTATATTCATCTTTTCTGAGTCTAGTTTCACCTGCTGACTCCCAGAGATGCCTGTGTTATTCTCAATCAAGCCTCAATAACATCTAAACTCTTTTCACAAGCCTCTCCCTTCCTCTCCTTCCCTCTTCATCCCACCTCACATAGCCTCGGCAGCATCTCTTAATTATTTAAAGGAATCTAAAATTTATATGAAACTCACTGAGATGGAGACAGAGCGCTTTTATTAGTACCAAGGAACCAGACCCCCACCCCCGTTCCCACACACGTCCTAGCATCTCACTCCCTGGCCGACAGTTGCCATGACAACCAGCTCTCTTGTCCTAGAAACAGGTTGCATGAAATTAAGCTTGAATGTCTCATCGTGACTCCTGATTTTCTTCTGGTCGTAAAATCAAATGTAAACAGAAACAAAACTTTTTAGACTATTTTCACATCCCCCCTTCTTCTCCTCTTTCGTGGATAAAAAGACAAATAACTGAAAAATAATTTTCATGATTAAATATAGAAATGCAAATATATTAGGTTTAAAAGTTATCCTACAAATTTAAATAAAATTAGAACTTACCTAAATTATCTTAAAATTGGGAAGCAAACATACCGGCTTAGATGTCGCCCGGTCAAACAAGGTCTGCGTCAGGTACTGAAGAGCCAGTACCTGACACAGGTAACATCCAAAAAAGACTGGGGTATGAAGAACTGGTCAGCACCTGGCCTGGACATGATCCACACCTACTGGTAAAAGACACTAATGTCCTTCAATGAGCACCCAACGGCACAAAAGAACCACCTGCTGTGGGATGGGAACCATCCCCATGGGATGGGATCCCCATGGGAACAGTCCCATCCAACTATCAGCCACCCATCTCGCCACTACATGGAAGCTCCTGTTAGGCATCATAGCGGCTAAGATAAGTGGGCATGTGGATACAATACGCAACAGAGACACAGAAAGGCATTGGTAAAGGTACCAGAGGAGCCAAACACCAGCTGCTGGTTAATAGAACTGTCGCCCGCGACTGCGAAAACCAGACAGACAAACATGTACCCTGCCTGGATTGATTACCAGAAAGCATATGTCTCAATGCCACATACATGGATCCTGGAATGCCTGAAGCTGTACAAGATCAACAACACTCTAAGAGCCTTCATTGCAAACTCAGTGAGGCTGTGGCAGGCCACCCTTGAGGCCAACTTTGGGCCAATTGCACAAGTCTCTATCAAATGTGTAATATACCAAGGTGATGCTCTGTCCTGCTGTTCTGCATAGGCCTGAACCCCCTCAGCCAATTAATCAACGAGACTGGCTATGGCTACCCACTCAGGAATGTAAAAAGAATTTATAACATAAATGCTGAAAAATATGAATTTAGTGGAAGCTAGATATTTTCAAGGACAGGAGGAAGAAGCTGTCAGATGTTTGTTTTCACACTTTTGTTATTATTTTTACAATCAGAGTGAAAGTGATGTTTGTTGTCCTTGATATGTCCACTGAAGACTGAGAGGACATGAATGTTGATTTATTCTCTGCTGGATCATGTCCAGCGCTGCTGCCAGTAAAGGTGTTGGTGGATTGATGAGCCTGTGGAGACTGAGGAGCTTGTACTTAACTGGGATTTATTCCCTTATACATGATCAAACACTCAACTGCAACGAAGCTCTACAGTGTCGCTGATAAATGTTAAATGTACACAGATTCATTCAGTATGCTCCATGTCAGTTTAAGGCATGCACAGGCACAAAGAGAGTCCGTGTCAGGAAACAACAGTCGATACGAGGCCGACGCTCATGCTTACAGCATCCTCACACCACCATGTTGGAAAGAAAAGCAAGCAGGAAGCCGTTATACTCAGTTGCAAACAGGAGCTTAAATACAAAACGGCGCAGGGAAAGAGAAGAGAAATATAAAAATACAAAGATCAGAAAAACATTTACAAAAAGATGGAAACAATAACTGGTGCAACTTAAATAGCATCAAATGAACCATCAGTCAGCAAACACACCATCTGTACAGCAACTACAGACTCCTGCAGAATACAGAGATGTTTTTCCTTCTTCTGTGAGACAGAAACAGCTTTGTTGGAATAAAACATAGATATCTGTCTCCTGCACAATCTTCACTGAAATGAGAAGTCCTTCAGGAGGTTTTTCCATTCTAATGTTAAATCCATAATAAATCTAACAAAGAGAAAACGGTTTCTAAAGATAAGTCCAACAGGAAAGAATTTTTCCTAATAAACATTGAGTAAATCTCAAATTGATAGAGCAAACATTTAGGATTAAACATGTTTAACTATGAACATTCCAACATGATCCAAACTGCTTAAATTAGGATTTGTTGAAATAAATCCGCGATTTTTCTCCAGAACTTTTCTCCAGCGTTTTAGTTTACAAGCAAATATAGTTTAGTGAGTATTAGAGGTTATTATTATATAATTAGATAATTCTGTCCACGTCAACTCTAGAGATGGTTGTAGAAACTTCTTAGATTACCACATTACTTCTAAATAATCATTAAGATAGTTATAAATATCTTTAAAGCAGTTGACTGAAAACATGATGTATGAATATAAACTACTTTAGCTTCTGTTACGGGTGTTCGTGAGGAGCAAGACCAATGTACGACCAATGTTGTCTGTAACACAACAACTTTAAGCATTTAACCACTTCCTGTTAGGCTTTAAATGAAAAATATAGCTTTGGTAAAGAGAAAATAATCATTGTTTGAGCTAAAATACATTTTTTAAATGATGTGTTGTGGACAGGTAGCCATGGTTACATCTAAACACAAGTTAAAATTAAACTTTTTTCTTCCTATTTTGCTTTAAGCAAAACTATAGCTTTGGTCAAGTCAGAAACAATCACGATTTCAGCCAAAATAGATTCTTTTTACAATGCTATTGCCACAATTATGGACTCCATTTTACAGGTTGCTATGGTTACATGTAAATGCAAGAAGTTACTACGAGGAAAAAATTTAGGTAGAATTTAATTTGGTTATGAAATTAGGTTGAATGAAAATATGCTAACTTTATCTGGACCAATCACCAGTCCAGATAACTTTAGCACAGAAAGCAGTTAGCAGTACTTTCTACTATCAATGTTTGTGAGACATGAAAACACGACCAAAGTACGATCTGTTAGTAACACGGCAACTTCCTGAACAATTCATCACCTCCTGATGGGGTTTAAGGATAAAATTCCTGTTAAACTGAGTCGAAAAAAATTATTACAATTTGAGTGAAAATACATTCTTTTTACCATGCGATCATAACCATTTAACTCATGTAAACACAAGTCACAATTAAAGTTTCATTCCTGGTAGGGTTAAAACAAAACTTTCACTTCAGTCTAGTTAGAAAATAAACGATTTTAACTGAAATACATTCTTTTTACCATGCCATCGTCACTGTTATGGATGCCATTTTACAGGTTGCCATGGTTACATGTAAACATTAGTTATAATGAAACATTATCAGCGATTTTAAACTAAATTACAAGATCGGGTTAGAGTAAATGTTAAAGTAGAAGCAAAAAAAAAAAAAAAACTATAAAAAAGCCTTTCTATTTAAGAAGTTATTCAACAAAATGTAATTTCTTTTTTCTCATTTATTAAAACTTTAAAAATGTCCCTGTGGTTCAGAAGCATCTATAACTGTTCTGTACCTGAACCTACTTGAGTACTCGCGTGTTAACCCGCAACTGAAACTGAAAGCGAAGCAAACACAGATGAGAACAAGCAGTCCAGGTTCCTGATATAAACTAATCCTTTTGTTCAAATAATCATAGATAAAGAAATGCTGTTTCCAGAACCTTCCTCCAGACTTCTCATTTCTCAGCAAAACTGAAAAGTTTCTCTGTTTGAAAACATAATTTAATGCTTGTTCTATTTACACAGCTTGTGCCAGTTGACCCAGATATGAATAACAGTAGTTATTTGTGTACATGTGCTCATCATCCAAACCTGAACATTTATGTTGTGTTTATAAAGTCAGCAGTAAAACAGCAAACTGAAGCAGATTTAACAGTCATCACTGAGGTGGATCAAACACTGGAGGCAGCTCTCAGAGGTAGCACAAGCAAAGTCTAAACAAAACAAGTACACAAGTGCACAACCAAGGCAAAAACTCAGAAAAGATTTGTACCAACACGACCTGCAGCTTTTTTATTTGACTTTTTCTGTATTTGCATAATGTGGTTATTAGAGAGGCATGCTACATACAGCAGAGGAGTGGGTGGAGAAAGGTGACTGCGTTTATGTTGTATCGGTGTTTTGTGACTACGTCTCATACCATTGAAATAAACATCCATATGAGGGATTAAAACCATATTTAGTAAAATATTGCACAGCGTTTCAGTCTTCATTAAAAACCAACTTAGTATTTTCTCACGTACAACACGATTGCAGCATCATCAGAAAACCTCCTCCACCTCAGAGCCTGACCTCCTCCTCTGCTCTCTGATTGGTACAAAGTTGAACATCGTCTTTCACCACAAATCAAAAAGGGCATATTTTTCTGTTCTTCTACTCTATATTTACAAAGTGTTGCTCAGTTAGCTCAGCTGCTAAATGAGGCTACAGTCGTATGTAAAAGCATTCTGTAGTAAATACTGTAAACATGCACAGGTTGTAGGAGACAGTTTAGATTCATAACAGCTTATTTCCTCCAAGTTTTCCCACAACAATCAGCCACAGTCTCAGCGTTCACATACTTCAACATAGTCGAGCTCCCAGCTGGTTTTTATCTGTGGCGTTCGGCACAACATCAAGATGTTTTCTGTCAGACATCACAGCTAAAGCCACACAAAGGTACCACATGTCACAGCTTTATAATGGAATAAAAGCAGATTTTTGGATTCTTCAATAAACGTTATTTCAGAATTTGGCACCAGGATCCCCCACTGCACCGTTTACTGCAGGTTAAGTGTTTTCATATAAACAACATAGATCAATTTTGGGTATGAACTTCTGCTGAGGCTGAGTTCCAGCAGTAATAATGACCTGGTTTGAGCAGTACTTACACACTGGAAATTTAACTAAACTAACTTTCTACTACTGGTATCTACATATGTGGACATCTTATTTTTGGTTGTCTGCATCATAATATTTTAATCTATGTAACTGGAACCTCATGTACTCAAACGTGGACACTTATACTGCCATCTGGTGGGGAAAAATATTTATTTATTTATTAAAACCTCTTTGACCTCCCAAGTGGTGAGTTGTAATATTGCAATTTGACTGCCTCCAACTGTAAGCTACTGTAAGATGCAGTTGGTTGTTTGACAGTGGGTAAATAATGTTTGGTAACTAGATGGCAGGATTTGTGACAGACGTTGTTATATAACATTAGTAGATGGAAATCTGCTTTTTTTCCCCGGCATTTTAGTTATTTTTGTGATAGATTTGGATGGAAATCCAGCTACAGATGCCTAGAGTATAGGAAAAATCTCAGACTTGTTTAAGCAGCAGAGTTTCCAAAGTTCCAGTCTGGTTTATCATCATCTGGGCACAAAAATAAAAACACTAATCGCTTATTAGCTTTCTTGTGGCTGGTACCATAGTTTTCTCAGAGTAGGTACAATTGTTGTGATAAGTACCAAAGTTTTCTTGGGACAGCCCAGATAGAGAAAATGCTTGGCCCAAATTTGGCCTTGAATTACAGCATTGATTAAATATGAGTGTAGCTGCCAAAACTCAGCAACATGGCCTCCACATATGGCCCACAAAGACTTTGCCATAATCCTCATCCAGGCTAACAACTGTCATCTGGTCCACATCTGGCCCACACAACACTTGTCAGGGCTGTAACTGAGCCATAAAGGTCAAAAGGAGCCTGGATTTGGCCCAAACATGTCTGCTATCTGATAGGTGCCTTACTGATTACTGAGTACTGATACTGAAAGTGGAACCTAAGAACAAATTAGAAAATCTTGACTTTTTAAGGGCTTAAACATTTAACAGGAAACTTTGACTGTTTGTGCATCAAAACACTTCAGAGGTGATCATTAAACTATCTCCAAAGCCAATAAATATGACGGGAATGGCTGCAGAGAGAACAGTAGCGATCATCAGGGAAAAAGTCGATCCCCGTCGGGAACACTCGGAGCAAGTCAAGATGTGCAGAGCAAATGTAACCCTAACTGTCCAAATGAATTGAAGTCCTGAAGCTCACCGGGAATAATATGAACCTGCTCATCACTTTATGTCTGGTAAGGGGAGACGCTGTGGTCAGACAAAGTAATTAAATATGGCTGAATCTGAGGAACTGACCTGGAATCAGTTACTGCAGCTCAGCTCACAATGCAAAAGCAGCAGTGGAGTGAGCGTGGTTAGTTCACAGAATAAACAAGACATTTTCATGTTGCAGCGGCTGAAGCAGATTTGTCTTAGTCATTTATCAAAGAACAAACGAGCTGATGGAAGAGACTCAATCGCTGCATTTGTCTGAAGAAACATCCTCCATCACAATAAGAATCCCAGCTCATCCTCAGTTCACGATGAAGCATCACAGCAGCACCATCATCTAGTTTCAGTTCAGCTGAGACACAGTTCCACACTTTTGGGCAACAGAGCGTAAAACTCATGTTCCCCCAAGTTTACTTCGTTTCTTTCATTTAGAAATCAGAATATTCCAATTTTGCATGGAGACAAATGTCAGTTTCCATGGCAACACATGTTCAGTGGTGGGAAAGAAAGCATTCTGAAGAGGAGATAAGCTGCTACCACAGAATGACACGAGCATCTGGGGATGAGTCCTGCTCTCCAGCTGTGATCCGGCTTGTCTCGGGTTGGGTTGGTTGTTTGTGTCGGAGGTAGAGTGTCAGGCAGACCATGCTCATCATCGTGCAGGAACAAACAACAGCATAGAACAGGAACAGAATTTTAGTTGTTTTTCATCTGGTGCGGGTGCTGGAGAACGATAGTGCTTCAACGATAGTGTCGGTTTAGATGCGGTTGCGAAGGTGGTCTCACATCGCTGGCCGCTTTTAATCAGGATTTTAATATTACTGGAAAACAAAAGATACAAATTCACAAGGATTCATCATAGTTTGATCTGTTTTATAACCTGCAGAAATTTGGAAAATTAGAAACTGATTTCAAGACAATTCCACAATCACAGTCTGAGTTGCCTTTTTGGGTGGACTGAAAGGACCCTTCTGGAGGAAAAACTGTAAATCAGTCTCGAAGGGCACGAAATCAGATGCTACTTACATCCCCAGTTGAGGGCGATGGCTGCAGCAATGATAGCAATTCCTCCTATAATGGCGACAATAGACAGCACCATGGCGTTACGGCCCAAGCGGCGCGCTCCGTCCACGTTGCCTTGCTGCAGACTGTTTCGAGACTGAAGAAGCAGAGGATGAAGAAATGTTGATCAGTCAAGTGAAACTGTGTGTAAGAAGAGGTTTGAAGACTTGTTGACACGAAGAAGCCAATGACGTTACAGCTTTAAGTTTATCAGCCAATATCAGGTTGTTTCCAGTTCCCTAGAGTCCATAAATAAGTAGCTACACATTCCAAAATGCTTTAACCATTTAACCACCTCAAATTTACTCCCTCTGGGGACCTTTGTGGCTAAAAGTGCCCACACATAAAAACTGCTGTGAAATCAAGAAAAGTTTGTGTTTTTTCTGTTTTTATTCAAATTTTTTTAACATGAACTTCAGATCTGCTCACAATGAAAAAAATATTCAATCAATTATACAATTTTAACCTTTTAAATGACTATTTTTGAATTACTGTTATTTAAAAAAAGAAAAAAACACATTTATTTTCAATATATTAAACATCAGGGGACGGGTGTTTGGTAGTGATTACAGTCTTGATTATGTCAAAGATTATCAACACAACTAATTTGATTGCATTAATTTTTTATGTAATATCAGATAGTTCCTCTGCGGACCTTCGTGGCAAAAAATTCATACACACACACACACACACAAAAAAAAAAGCTACTAAAAAAACCCTTTAAAATCATGAATATTTTATCCCTCAAAAATACCAAACATTGAATCATTTTAAGATGTTTAACCCTTTAAATGCCAGTATAATCATCCGAATAATTAATTATTCTAAAAAATATATGTATTTAAAACACAACTTATTTTCTATATGATAAATATCAAGGGGTTGGTTCTTTGATCGAGATTAAAGTCTTGGATATTTTAAAGATTAAGAGTAAATTGATTATATAGAATTTTTTTTATGTATTATGAGTTACTTCGTTTGGGGACCTTTGGACAAAAATGTCTTCCATTAAAACTACACATTTAATCTTACAGTGATTACAGTTAACACCATTCAAGTAATGAAAAGAGAAAAAATAGAAAAGTAATGATATTTGACATTTTTGCTGGATTCCACTCGATTGACAAGGATGCATAAAACAGAATGAAAACAGCATGAAAGAAAAAGATTTTGAATTAAATTTTTTTTTTTACTAAAAAGAAGAGTTATTGCAAAAATGCATGCCACCAGATGCAACCTAGCCGAAATGATCACCAAGTTAATAAAAAAAAGAGAGAAAAACTCTGGAGGAGGGCATTGGGTTTATTACCTTTTAGGTATCTTTTTTTCTTCTTTAATTTGTGTTTTAAATCTTTTATTTCCTTTCTATTAGAAAAATCAGAGGTCGTACCATCACTGAGAAGGTGAGAGCTACGATGTTGAGGGGCACCAGCGGGCAGAAGCATGACAAGATGGCGAGAATCAGGTAGTCTCTTGGCTTAGATCCATCCGCAGCAGACTCTGTGATTGCACTGGGCTGGCGGGTTAGCGAGGGCCTGGGTGAGCCCGCCGCTATCGAGCCGGACCGGCTGCCCAAGCGAGAATGGCCATTAATGTGGCCACCTGGCTTAGCATAAAGCTTGGGCGACACAGAGATCGCTGTGGGAGATGTTTCAGCCATAACTGGAGCTACGCCATTACCTGGAAGACAACAAGTCAGCAGAAAGTACAGAAAATAACATTTACATGTAAGTAAATATACCATTTCTTACAAATCCTTTGTAAACTAACCTAGTGTTCAACAGGCTTATGACTTGAGAATATTTGTACCCTGACTCAAAGTAATCACTACAGTTAAATGAACAATAAACAAACCAAAAGGAACAATAAAAAAAAAAAAAAAATGTGTGCAGATACCCTTGGTGGGTAGGCCTCCCTATGAATGATTGAGCTCCTCACCCTTAGGAACAATGTAAGGAGCTCAGAGTTGATGCTCTTCCACACTGAAAGGGAGTAATTTAGGATTGTTTGAGCCTTGAGTTAGGATGAATTTCAAGATGTCCCACTGGGTTTAAAACATGACCCAGGACTTATTGGAGAGATTATCTCTCTTGGCTGGCTTGGGAACGCTTTGGTGGACTGGAAGAAGGGAGGTTTGGGAATCGCTGCCCAGACCCTTTAAGGTCCAGTACTATATCATTGGCAGAATATGGCAATTAAGGAAGTGCTACACTGGAGAAGCAGCACATTTATACAAGTGGGAACACCAGCTACAGAATTTGCTTAATCACTGAACTCATGAAGATATCATTCAGGAACTACAGGGAAAAAAAGTTTCCACTAAAAACAAGAGATCCCGGACAGGCCCCCATTTATGTAAGCACTCAACTCACAGGTCATTAAATAAAACCAAGGCTAAACAAGGACTTTTAAAAATGTTTAATCGGACTCTGAAAAGTCACTAAAACTGAAATCTAAGGTGCGGTGCATATTTGAAGCATAATAAACTGCAGCCGCAAAACTGATTGCTAACTTTGAAATTTATACACATCCACACTGTTACAAGAAACGGCAGCTCTTATTCTACTGTCGCTCCTTGTCATGTGCATTCTTGGTGACTTTCACCCCTTGCTGTGATTATCATGCAGATTCTTGACTGTTTTAGAGAACTTTGTGCTTTGTGTAATTAACATTCAAACAGGTTTTCTTTAAATTTCCTCATTATTTTTTTTTTCATTATTATTAAATTAATAATTTTATTTACACATCATTAGTCTTCATAACATTTCTTATACATTTTCATTATAATCATTGTAGTCTTTAACTATTTTATCCATCTTTATGCATTATCTTTTTCTGAGTATATACTTGTGTATTTTTCTAAATACAAGTGATGACCTGAGTAAATCTGACCCTGGTCTGGGAACAGTGTGGTTCTCTGGGTTGTATGGAGACGAGACATCTGTACATCTCCTTGTACAAGTCTTTTTTTTTCTTTTATAATAAACTTTGTTAAACTTCACTCATACAGACTCTTGGTAATCATTTTTCTACAAGTTTCTCAGTCTGATTAATTACTGTTTCTAACAGAATAACTTTCTTTGGATCTTGGGACTTTTGGAGGACAGTAATTCTGAACAATGTACCCTTTTTACATTTTACAACTGATTTCTAAAGCTGCAGAATCCTCTGGTACCGTGCTTCTTTGGGTGGGCAGGAGGGGGGGGGGGGGGGGGGGGTCCATTCCCTCCCTTAACTGGCATGTACCCCCACGGGAACCCTGTAAAT
>JBAMHW010000023.1:27336304-27348216 GCA_037177495.1 Rhadinocentrus ornatus | reverse complement strand
TCATCATGGATGCAGCAACTGTGTGATGCTGTCATGTTGATATGGAGCAAAACCTCTGAGGAAGGTTTCCACCACCTATCACACCAAGAATTAAAAAGGGAGTCCGACCCGGTACTGGAAAGTGGTCTTGATGAGGAGAACGATGAGTGAATACCACAGGACTCTAAATTAAAAATTTCCAGTCTAACTTGACTTGTAATGTGATACTTGTCTTAATGTTGGTAACACATCCAGTCACATATATAGAAACCCATCTACCGTAGATCTTCTAGTTCCACCTTTGAGACATTTCCACTCTGTTTTACATTAAAACTACCAAAGCACATTTCATGAACTTGAGAGGTTATTCTGTGGGGAGAAAAACCTGCTTTTTAACCTTCTTTTATCATAAAGAAACCAAATTTTCATTTCACCATATTTGTTTTACTTTATTAAGTTTTTTCCACGACTTTCCCTTTGATTTATATTGTCTCTATGGCTCATTACGCGAACGATATATTGAGGTCCTTGGAGCTGTGTAGGTGGTGTGTCTCTTTATCTGCATGATCAGTGATGAAGCTCCTTCATAACAACCCTCACTTTCAAATATCAGCATCATGTTTACCTAGCAGGATAATTAGAAAACCATTAAAAAGAGAAAAGAAAACAATATGAATGAAAGGACAGGATTGTAAAAGACACCGTGTTGAAGAGCCCGACTCAGGCTGCAGCTCTGCAGGATGTTTTCATGCTGCACTCTGATGAAATCCTGAAATTCACACACACACACTCAGCTGTAGTTCATAATTTGTGAGCCTCCCTGTCCCAAATAATGCAACAGTTCAGCAATTAAAACTAGAGATGTGAGGATTTTAGATTTTATTGGTACGATTATCATCAGAGAAATAATCCGGATAATTCTGCATTAATTAATTTCCAAACACTTTAAACGTGTGAAGCCACATGAACACTTGTTTTATGTCTCCAAGTCTGATTTATTTTCTATCTTTAAATGCCAATGTAACAACATAATATAGAAACAAAGGAAATTCCATCTTCATTTCGGCCGCTGTGTGCAGAATAACATACATTTCTCAACCTGGATTTCAAATAAAGACTGGAGACTTCAAATAAAATAGTTCTCCATCTGTTTGCTAAGTTCTGCACCAGGCTGCTGAAGACCCATGAATCTGAATCAGGTGTTGCAGCAGAGAACCACGTAAAACCTGCAGGACAGCGGTCATTGAAGCCTGGAGTTCCTGATCCCGGGAGTAAAGTCTGCTTCACCCTGTCGGATGCACCCTGCAGGCATCCAGCATTTTCTCCTGTGTCACTACGTAGCCTGAATGCACCAAACAGCTGATCCTGGAGAAGCACGGCCACATCTAACAGACCTGACCGGACATTCCTCAGGTGTTTGCACAAAGCCGACAAACTACTAAGAATCCGATAACTTAAAGAGAAAAGGATCTGAAAAACCAAGCTTGTTTAAGTGCTACCTGAGGTTACTGCAGTTGTTCGGGTCTAGGATCTGGTCCAGGTACAGTTCCAGGTTCAGCAACATTATGTGTTCAAAGAAGAGGTCAGCTGACACCTGAATATACTGAATGAGCAGGTTATTCCATCTTCCCTGCTGGCAATGGCCATATTCCCACATGAGAATGCTGGTTGATGGAGCTCAGATTGAGAAAGACTGGTTCAGGGAACAGGAGACATCATTTTTACACATGGATTGGTCCCACAGAGTCCAGACCTGAACATCATTAAGAATTTTTGGGATGTGCTGGAGAAGGCTTTGTGCAGTGGTAGAACTCTACCATCATCAATACAAGATATTGGTGGAAAATGAATGCAAGACTGGATGGAAATAAATCTGGTGACATTCCAGGAGCTTACTGAAACAATAACGCAGAGAATGCTGAAGCAAAGCTAAAGGCTGTCAAACCAAATATTTTTTGGCCATGCAGTGTACCTGCACTGTAAACTTAATCAAAGACTGATCACTCGTCAATAACTCCCCGAATGAGTGAAAAGGATAAACCTGTTTCATATGTTCTTGCAAACAAACTCTCACATCCTCCTCCTGTAAACAAGCCCTGTATTTATTTTTCATTGAAAGACAGCGGGCCTCTGTCCTGAGCAGATAAACCTGATCCGTAACTGATCCTGAGCAGTTATTTAACAGATAACACGAGGAAATAAGCCTGAACCGACGCGCTCGGCTGCTTCCACTTCATCAAAGTCACTCCTCTGCAAACCACTGCAGGCTAATGGGAAGACCGAGGTCGACAGGGACCCCCGTCCCACTTCCGTCCCTAGTAGCCTGTTATCTGCCTGTAGAAGCTGTGTGGGCGACTGGCAGGCCATGAGGATATGAAAAAGCTCTGAGCTGTCGGGTGGTTTAATAAACTAACTCATTTTCTCTCAGCTCAGCTGGACAGTTAAGCTGCTGTAAAACCGCTGAGGCAGCTGTTTGCAGAAGCTAACCCTGAATCCACATGCCAGTATCCATGACTTCTTTATTACCACATGAAGGAATTAACTGTTTCAATTGGATGTTAAAATGATTAAAAACAAACAGAAATCCTACCTAAAGGATTAAAATCTTGTGGTTGCAAAAAAACATCAGTTTGTACGAAAAAAGAAAAAAAACAAAACCTTAGTGAACATTTAGTCTTTAAACCAAGAGGTGATGTTGGTTAAATCCCTTCGACTTTACACAGCTACAGTCAAGACCAGTTGGTAGGTGTCGACGGCCAGTAATAATACTGGTGTCATTGGTCACAAGACCATATACAAAGTCTCTCCTCTGGGATGCAGACTTCAGCACCTTATCCCTGAAAACAAGGCAGCCTCATTGTTATCTGACTGGAGACCAGAATCTGTATGGAGCTGGGGAAAGCTTCCTCGTAGGAGTACAAGTCAGCGTTAAGGCTGGAAATATGCTGCTGTTTGACCTCATTTTCACGTAGCTTCATTGTGAGAATAATTCTTCTCGTACTTGTGTATTATGGTTGTTTTCAGAAGTCAGTGCAGCTGCATCCAGATAGGAGTCATGTGAAAACTTGAGGATTTAGTCAGAGGTCAGGCATGTTGAACACCTAGGAACCGTTCTAAAGGGGTTTTGCTCAGACAGGTGTATAGCCCATCGCAATAATCCAATCGTAATGAAACAAAAGCAGGAATAATGATTTCCAGTTCAGGACTTGACACAATTCAGATGATAAAAACCGGAACGAATCAGAGACTCGACATGTGCATCCAAAGTAAAACCAGAATCAAAGGTTCCTAACAGAGGATTTAGCCAAAGACTCAAGAGGTCCAAGTGTCCCCTTTATTCCAGACATGCTTTTTTCTACTGCAAAGATCATTTTTTCAGTTTTGTCTAGATGTAATTGAAGTAAACTGTCCACCATCCACCGTTTAACAGAGTGTAGGCGCTTTAAAAAACTGGAGTTTAGACATTTCATTTAGGTGCAGCGAGGTGTAGGATGAGACAGCCATGAAAATCCTTTATGTGCATATTTCAGTCTGTTTTCAGAAAGCTTTGCGGAGC
Source organism: Rhadinocentrus ornatus (assembly GCA_037177495.1). Taxonomy (NCBI): domain Eukaryota; kingdom Metazoa; phylum Chordata; class Actinopteri; order Atheriniformes; family Melanotaeniidae; genus Rhadinocentrus; species Rhadinocentrus ornatus. The sequence continues at coordinate 27,344,681 of JBAMHW010000023.1, read as the reverse complement.
CTAATGTGGTAAATGTAGTAGTACCACTGGAAACTGTGGGGCAGTGTTGCGCCGTATAGCTGACATGTGATCAGTGAAATGGGAAAAGAAGAAGAAGCTGAAATGCCTTTAATGTCCTCAGTCCACCTTCATCTACTGCGCTGACAGTGAACATCATCTCCTCCACCTTCAGTGTTTTCTAGTCACACTCTGAACTCTGCACTGCCCTCTGGTGGAAATATTGATTAACAACAATGTCAACAAAAATGGAGTTTGTTGGCAGTGATGTTGACACGGACGTACCTATTTACTTACATAAAGGTACATAACTGAGGCTTAATAAAGAGCCCATGTTATGTACTATGAGATGACACTGCCCTTTTACCCTAACCCGGACCATTCTGGGACTTAAACAGCATGAAATGACAGTAAAAGCTCAACATGCGTATTTGTGACAAGCAAAAATGAGGTGGGTTTAATAAACTAATGGTCTTGATTGCTGGAGAATTCCTCCTTCAATTGTTTTGGGTTGTTTCAAATATTAAAACCACAAAACTGACAAATTTATTTAAAGGGGAAAATCGATGATTTATTGAAAAACCAAGAGAAAAATGTCCTGCGAACCTTTGGTTGGGATCAAAAGGAGCTGAGTGAACTCATGTTAAGGGAAAATGCATTCATGGGATGAGCAGCAGAGTTGAGTGTGTGGATCCAGCCCGTGAAATATATTCACCAAATCTTCTCTATCAACACCAAACAGCTGATTCTGCTGGTGACTCTGGTTTGGTTTAGTGGACTGGATGATTGAAGTCTGAGAAAACAAGACATATTGTTAATGTAATAATTTCTTCATTTAGAAGTAGCAGCATGTGGTGGAACCAACTAAAACTCGCATACATGCCGTTGGCATTTCCTCCACCTTTCAGTTTTTACCCATCTGGTTTTAACCCGAATTTACTCAGTTGGTTGAACCTGTCTTTTTTTTAAAAATGGATCTGCCCCAAGTATCAAAGGAAACCGAAGTAAAAAGAAGCCATAAAACCTAAATGGCTCCTAGTGATTCCCCCCAACAGAGTGCTGAATGTTTCCCTCGCTTCCCTCATCATCCATCCTGCTGGGAAGCAAATGATGCTGCAGTTAATAAGACCTAAAAAATCCAGCTTTTAATAGTCTGATGGATGCTATCTTGATATCATTTTAGGATAGTATCAGCCTTAATATCATATGATACCAGTCCCCAATTTATTATTCTTTTAAAGGGTGGAGGGAGGGTCATGTGTCCCGGTGCAGTAATGATTTATGACTCTCTGATTAAATGTTTAATCTCTTCATCATGACTCATATTATCTGCCTCCTGTCTAAAATAAAAACCAAAATAAATGAAGTATGTCTTCACAACTGCAAGGGCTGTGTGTATGATCCTGGTCTCTAGAGAAAGCCGAGACACTTGAGATTCCTACAGGAGAATCAAGATATGTGCAGCCCAGTTCACCAAGGAAGGAGCAAAGTAATCCTAGTAATGAGTAAGGTAGTCCTAGGAATGAGTAATATCTGATGAGAAACTGAGCTACAGTAGAAGGTAAAAAGTAGAGCTGAGCAGTTTTCCAGGTGTTTTATAGATGTGTTACACAGGTAAATATCTCTGGGAGCCGTTGGTCAATGATGATGATGGACGCCTCTATCAATCTCAGTCAGGAGAATCCAGGGATAGTCCCCACATTCGCCTTAGAAACACCACGAGGATCCAGAAAGAAAATAGTCTATGATGGGAAGAATAAATCCTTCACTATGAAACCTCCTTCATCTCCATGGAAACTAGCAGGGCCTTCATGATTCATTTCAAACAAGGACAGAGTCATTAGGAGAATACGTTATCAGTTTTTAGAGCTGGAATCAAACCTTTTACCACAAAACAGCAACAGTACGACATGATTTCTGGTTCTGGGTGCTAGCTCCCAGAGTTTCTGTCCCACGGTGATGAAACAGATTTCATGTGACGCCTTGTTTGCTTGAAGTGGAGAAATTAGCCGAAGCTGTAAAGTGGACAGTGGTGTTCTCGTGCTATTCTTGCATTCCCATATCGTTGTTTGGGGAGTGAACTGTGTTTAGTCTGGATGCCAGTGCTTGGTAGAGTCTTTTAGCCGAGTTTCTCCCCATCATGTTGCTATGCTACATGTTAGCATTGGTGCGTCCCGGTTAAAAGACTGAATCTGACTCTTACATTTTGACATAGGGGTCGGAGAATCCGTTGACGTCCATGGCTGCCAGGTGGGCGCAGCGCTTCACACCCACACAGAGTCCGCCATTACGCCGGCCTTCACCTCCTCCTCTTCCTCCTCCTCCATCGGTGTCCTCCGGACTGACTGGAGGCAGAAACTGCAGGGACAGAAGAAGACGACCTCTCTCCTCCAGGCTGTGCAGCTGCTCGTTTTCCCACTGCAGACAGGATCAACCAGATTAACCAGATCAAGTCAGAATATTCTTTATGACAGTTTATTAGTTCATCTTATTGTTGCTTTTTAATTTAATCAGTCAGATTAGTTTCATTAAATTTTGTAAGATTGGTTCAGGACAATGAGTCTATTCAGATCATTAACTGGATCAGATTAGTTAACCTTCCACAGCTGGGTTAGTTAAATCAAAATAGTCATTTGATATTAGTTATGCTAGTTATCGTGTCAGTTTAGTGGAGAATAAAGATCACATTAGTTTTAGCTTAATTAAATTAGATAAGTGACAACCCCAGCTCCATAAAAGTTGCATCTCTGTGTAAAATCTAAATAAAAACAGAATTAAATTATTTATGAATTTAATTAACCCAAATTTTATTTCCAGTAGAACATAAACAACATGTCAGATGCTGAAACTGATGCTGAAACAAAATGTAGTGTTTATTCACGGACTACCTGGTAAATCCACAATGATCCATGATCCATTATTCATCACATTTTCATCATAAAAGATTCTTATCACTACTGAGTTCAAAGTCAAGGCAAAGTCAGCTTTACTGTCGATTCCCAGCAGGAACAGGACAAACAGAGAACTGAAATTATGGTTCTCTCAAACCTCGGTGCGTGAATACAAGAATATAAGCCAATAAATAAAACAAATAGTATCAAACCAAGTAAATAAAACACGAAAATAAGTAGACAAGGCAGATTACAGTCAGTGCAATATAGTGTGTGTGCGCGTGTGGGTGTGGGGGTGTGTGGGTGTGTGTGTGTATGTGTGTGTGCGTGTGTGTGTGTGTGTGGAAGGGGGCAGAGCAGGGAGCGAGTTCAGCATCCTGACAGCCTGGTGGATGAAGCCGTTCCTCAGTCTGCTGGTCCTGGTCCGCAGGTTCCTTCCTGGTGGCGGTAGGCTGAAGAAGCTGTGTGACGGGTGGGTGGGGTCTCTCGCGATGCAGAGGGCTTTACGGGTGGGGTAAGAGGTGTAGATGTTTTGCAGGGAGGGGAGAGAGAGATCTTCTCAGCTGCTTTCATGATGGTTGGAGGGTCTTCCTGCAGGATGTGGAGAAGACGTCGTAACACGGTGATGCTGCTGGTCAGGACGCTCTGAATGGTGCCTCTGTAGAAGGTGCACATGATGGGGGCGGAGATCTAACTTTCCTCAGTTTGCAGAGGAAGTAGAGGTGCTGGGTGGCTTTCTTGGCCAGTGATGTGGTGTTGATGGTCCAGGAGAGGTCCTCTGTGATGTGCACACCCAGGAACTTGGTGCACCATTAACGGTCAGACCCACCACAATCATGTGGTCTGCAAACTTGATGAGGTGGTTGGAGCTGTGTGACGGTGTGCAGTTGTGGGTCAGTAGAGGGAAGAGGAGGGGGCTCAGCACACATCCTTGAGGGCCCCGTGTTCAGCGTGGTGATGCTGGATGTGTTCCTGCTGACCTAAACTGCCTGTGTTCTCCCGGTCAGGAAGTCCAGCAGCCAGTTGCACAGTGAAGTGTTAATTTCCAGCTGGTCCAGTTTCAGAATGAGCTGTTGGGGGATTGTGTGACTGGTGAACTGTCTATGAACAGGTTTCTGATGTCTCTTGTGTCCAGATGTGTGAGGGTTGTGGAGATGGCATCATCGGTCGAGCAATATGCAAACTGGTCCAGGGAGAGTGGGAGGACAGACTTTATGTGTTTCAACACTAGCCGTTGGAAGCACTGCATGCTGACTGGGATATAAATGGTTCAGGTTCTACAGGCTGGTTTACAATTAAAAACAAACCTTAATAACATGTTGCAGTTTTAAAGGGTTAAAGTCTTGAGATTCCAATGTTATGTTATCTTATCACCACCTGGTTCCTTCCTGCTCACAAATAGGATTTTTAATCACCATCATAGAAAAAGTTGATTTAACTGTAAAATAAAAACACAAGCCAATCCTGATTGGTCAGCTCCACTGGCCGGACCAGGCTCCGCCCACTGTTCTGCATCCAGAATGCAAATGTATATTCATGGAAACATTTCCTGGGAGGAGGAGCAAAAGAGGGGAAGTCGTGCTCGGAGTTTTAAGGGTTAAACCCATAATATTCCTGCTTTTCAATCTGTTTTCCAAAAGGTGCAAATGGATTCGCACCAGCACAGATGCTCTGACTCAGGCTGCCGGGGAGCTTTGGCAGCTCTCATCCCTCTACGTCCTCGTACCAGTTTTCATCACGTTTTCCAGCATTCATCAATATTTACAGGCAGAATCATCCCACAGCTTCACGTGGTTTGCATAAATCAAGCATCCGTGAATGTATATTATATTCTCTCTTTACATCCCTGAGTTACAACTGTGGCTCACGTGAGCCCGGAAACGAGAACCGAAGGTCAAAGCGACGCCACCTCCACCTCTGGTGGTGTTCATTAAAACTCATCTCACTGCAGGTCGTCCATTTGATCTCTGTGGTGGTGCAGCAGATGGTGAGAGAATCGAAGGTTTAATCCTCCGTCTTCGTCTTACCTGCTCTGTCTGTCTGAGCTGAGATTTTCCTGTAAGATTCCTTCCATCTCCCTTCTCACCTCATTACAGACGGAGCTCGGTTTATCACCCGAACCTCGTCCTCCGTCACGAGCTGACCTTTCGCTAAAGACAAAGCATTAGTTCGGATCTGTTTGAACTTTAGAAAATCAGTCGAATGCTATTCATATCATCTGTATTCACCATTTTCTACAATTTTCAGTTGGTATTGAGCTCCGGAGAGCTTCAGAGGAAACAGCTGCTGTTTGGAAGAGAGGAAAAAAAGGTCAGAAATGAGCAGATCGATGTGCTTCTAGCAGGAGTCAGCACAGCTTGGCAGCATTTCTCCTCTGATTGGTGGGAGCTGCGCTTTGTACGCGACTCTGAATGAGATTTCAGCCAGGAAACGTTTGGAAGTCCGATCCTGAATTCGATGGCTCGGCCTCCTGCTGGAGGAAATGTCACCGTGTTCCAGGTGAGCCGGTGCACAGCTCTTCCAGCAGAGTGAGACATCCTTGTTTGAATGTGAAGTCTGATCTTCAGAGGATGTCCACATCTCCTGACAGCTGGATGTTTTAGATCTGCTGTTTGATGTGAGGCAGCAGAGTGAAAACCTCCCAGTTCAGTTCACAAACAACACAGATTTATTTCTGTCCAGGAGTTTCCACTCATCCTTTAACAGCTGATTTTAATCTCTGAAAGAGGGCAGAACCCTCTTACAGACTTAATGACCTTTTCTTTTCTTTTGTTTTCATACAAAGATGCTCCACAGGTTCTCATCAGGGTTGAGGTCAGGGTACGATGGTGGTCCCACCGCAGGTTTTTATCAAAGATCCTGCTGGTGTTCCTGCATCATGGGATGGAACGTTGTCTTTACTGCAGAAGGAACCTTCTTCCTTTTATACCACGCAGGAAATGCTCCGTTAGAAACTGGACCGGTTCATCAGAGGCAACCTTAAAGGCTCCTCCCATCTCACTCCACATTACTCCACCTTCTGACGTAGACCATGGAAGTTAGCAGGCAGGTTATGTTAATTGCATTTTAAGTTAAATCATCTCACTGAGACTCTGTTTGAGATCAGATTCCATTGTTTACACCCAGTTTATCTGTAAAACTTGTTATAAGACATTTGGAGGGCATTAAGACGTAAGATTACTTTCATTGACTTCTCTTGGGCTTTTGACTGTATCCAACCTTACCAATGTAGATCCAGGGCTCGCTTGTTGGCTCCTGGACGTCTTAACAGAACGATCCCAACGTGTGAAAGTTGGTGGAGTATTCTCTGACATTGTTTGTCATCCGCTGGATCCCCCAACGTTCTGTCTCATCTCTACTTGTGCTTGTTCTGTAAACAGATTCTGGTCGTACCCGTACAAAGGGCATCGCATTATGAAATTTGCTGATGACTCTCTTATAATTTCATTAAGTGATCAGGGCAACTCTGACCATGAGCCCGTGGTTCAGGACTTTTTGTGAGTCTTTTCTTGACGTTTTAATGTCACTAAAAAATAAGAGATTATCATAGATTTAGGCAAAAATCCTGTTATCTCTCTTTTATCCACTAGAAACCAGACCGTTGAGGTGGCTCATCAGTATAAGTACGTAGACACCCTGATTGATGATAAGCTCACATTTGTGCCGCAAGCTGATGCTGTGTGCAAGAAAGCACATCAGAGACTGGTCTTCATCGCAGACTCTGAAACTTCTACGCTGATGCTATGTTTTACAGAATGTTTTACTTGTGTTTTATTGAATCTGTGCTTATTGGCTTCTGAGCCAAAACCAAAAAAACAAAAATGGTCTCCAGGGTGTTGTCAAGCTTTGCAGCAAGGTTGTGGAACCCCTCTTGGACAACCTGGAGGACATTTTGAAGACCTGGGCCCCATTTCAGAAAGCGGGTTAGTTGACTCGGAGTTCAGGGAAGCTGGGTTTTCGGTTTCACAAAGCAAGTTCAGTGTAAGTCTGAGTCAATTACTGCGGCAACAGACTCCATGAAGCTAACCTGCTCGCTGGCAGGTTTTCTCCAACTAACCCTGAGTTTCTCCTCTTTAGCTGCAGACTGAAGGACGTGTTTTAATTAGGAAAATTCAATTATCTAGATCACATGTTGATTGTAGATACTGAATGTTGCTTAATTGGCTAGAATAGCTTTGTTTTTTTCTTTAAGCCCCAATGTGTAAGAATGACTCCCATCTAGTGGTGCGCTGATGTACTGCAAGCAACTGAGTAGCGCTCTACTGGAACCTTGCCGTTTGAGGTTTTGAGTTTTTACAGCTAAGGAAGCCGCAGAGTTATAAATGTGAAAATGTCAACATCTCTCAGACGTTCGAGTGTCCCGTCAGGTTATGAGGTGCAGAACGATACATAATGATGCTTTTTCTATGTCGATAAGCTGCAAGCGTGCCCTCCATGTATTTAGTACCAAGCTAATGCTAACAGCTAATGTTATCGTGTGAAACTGTTTTCCGTGACTTGCAGACTCCGAGATCATCTGATGAAGGGAGAGGAAGAGGGAGTGAAAGCAGGGCAGTGGACTGCACGAGGAAGATCCCGTGCTGTAGCATTACTCTGTGTTTAAACACATGTATTTCATCTGATTTATCCAGGGAGGTGGGCAGCGTATTATTAGAAATTATTATTATCTAAGAGATATTTTTGCGTTAGAATGCTGCGGTTAACAAATTAGCCGTTTCTGCCGTTTATATAGCAAGTAACAGTAAATGATGGAACTTAAACGGGAGGATAAAGTAGCTGCTGGACCACCTGCCCTGTTTCTAACATAACGGCAAAATAAACTTCACGGTTAGAATGCATTAATTCACCTGTCCAGCAGAAAGCTGCAACCTCTGCGTTAGTCCCTCTCCTCGTCAGCTGCCTCCATCTGGTAAATGCTCCACCCATGTACACTCTTATTTTCTCCCGGTTAATATTTCTTTTTCTTTTCTTGGCTATTTTTTTCTTCCGTCTTGCGGGGCAAAGAGTATAGATGGTCCTCCATTTCAATGTAAGTTGGCAAGCTGAATCATCCACGGTCGTCTTGGCTTGTTTACACCACCCCCACGTGAATGAAAGTGGAAAAACATACTAAAGGCTTAACCGTTGGTGGATGGAGCGAGACATGGTGTCCCAGATGTGCTCAGTTCGATTCAGGTCTGGTAACTGGGGGGCCAGTCCATAGCATCAATGTCTTCGTCTTGCAGGAACTGCCGACACACTCCAGCCACATGAGGTCTAGCATTGTCTGGCATTAGGAGGAATCCAGGGCCAACCGCACCAGCATGTGGTCTCACAAGGGGTCTGAGGATCTCATCTCGGTACCTAATGGCAGTCAGTCCTTGCACAAAGGCAGAGGTAGCGGTCCTGCTGCGGGGTTGTTGCCCTCCTACGGCCTCCTCTACGTCTCCTGATGTACTGGCCTGTCTCCTGGTAGCGCCTCCATGCTCTGGACACTACGCTGACAGACA
>JBAMHW010000023.1:27305737-27317720 GCA_037177495.1 Rhadinocentrus ornatus | reverse complement strand
TCTTTCTGTAAAGTCCTCTGAGACAACTTTGTTGTGATATAGGGCTATACAAATAAACTTGATTTGATTTGATTTAAGGCTGCAGCTGGAGCAACAATGTACCTGCTCTTTCTTGGGGATATTCTTGTACAATGATTTCTTATTGTTTTGACCTTAAAAAAGGCAGTACAACAGCCACATGCACACACACACACACACACTCAATACCCATGAGATAAGCCATGATGTCTTTTTCTCACTCATGTTTTTAAGCTGAGTGAAAGGAGGGAAATCCCAGAGGTCCTGAAGACTGAATGCTTGCACGCTCTGAAAAAGCAGCTGAATCTGTCTCGAGTAAGATGAAACCATTAACTTCACAAAACACGAGATGCAACTAGATGATATCTGAAGTTTTAACTCACAGAGGAAGTCTTACACTACATTCTCTGGTAGGTGATGTGTAAAATGTAAAGATTTAGATTCAGACTGCAAAGCCACAGAACTCGGCAGGAGAATTTCAGCAGGAGTTGAGCTCCAAAAATACATAATTTGGACAATAATTTGCATGGTAACAAACTTTTTCAGTCAGTAGGTTTTATTGCTGTAAAAAGGTCTAAGGACTTGTTTGCAAATAAGCTTTTAAAAGACAGAAATGCCAGCGAGACAACTTGATTTTAACCTCCTACGACCTAGTGTTCCAACAGCTCACAGCATCACGTTAGGTCGTCTGTACCATAATACTTAACTCTCTGTGTAACTGGAACTTCTTTTAAAAGAAGATGGAAAACACACACATGTATAGACACTGTCTGGCCCCCCAAAAACCTGATGAACTACAGCATCATTCTCTGTGTCATTGTTTCGATAAGCTTTTGAAATGTGACAAGATTTATTTCCATCCAGTGCTGCGTTAATTTTTCTCCAAGATCTTGTGTTGAGGATGGGAGAGTCTGACTACTGCTCAAAGCCTTCTACAGCATATCTCAAAGATTTTTAGTGGGGTTCAGGTGTGGACGCTATGTTGGCCAATCCATGTGTGAAAATATTGTCTCCTGTTCCCTGAACCATTCTTTAACAATGTGAGCTCCATGAATCCTGGTATTGTCATCTTGGAATATGGCCGTGCCATCAGGGAAGTTGGAATAACCTGCTCATTCAGTATATCGAGGTTTCAGCTGACCTCATTCTTTGGACACATAATGTTATGAACCTAGACCTGAACTTAGACCCGACCAACTGCAGCAACCCCAGATCATATACTGCCCCCACAATAGACACTAGGCATGATGGCTGCATCACTTCTCTTCTTACCCCGATGCTTCCATCACTCTACAGCAGGATAACTCTGGACTTATCAGACCACATGACCTTCTCATTTTGCTGCAGAGTCCAGAAACACAACATAAAATTTCCTGCAGCTTTAAAAAAAAATCATCAGGAGCTCCTAAAATTTAAAAAAAAAAAAGTATAAATAAAATATAAATGTGTTAAAATAAAAAAAAAAAACATGCATCACAACAATAACCAAAGTATCAGAAACACACACAAAAAAACTAAATAAAAATAACTCTTAGCGTATAAACCCACTGGACAACTCAGTGAGTGTCAGCATGCAGAGAATGAGGAGTCAGGGGGGATCAGTAAGGATGAACCCCAGAAACCAAAGACGGCCCCTGAACCACCTGGAGGGGGTTTTGCCAGAAACACGTTAAAGTTTCTGGAAAGTTTAATTCTTCAGTCATTGTTGTTTTCAAAACGCTGTTTTCTAGATATAAGGACCATTCTCTTTTAAAGTAGCTGATAAAGTCAGGATCTTTAAGTGATGACATATTAAATCTCCAGTTTCTAGTTGCTGGTTTATTATTCTTATTTCTCAGAGTGAATGATACTGGTGCGTGATCGCTGATGGTGATAGGATGAATTCTGATTTCTGACATGTCACTCATCAGCGAGCTGCTAGTTAAGAAATAATCTAATCTAGAATAGGAACGGTGAACTGAAGAGAAGAAGGTGTATTCTCTTAGTGTGGGGTGGTGAGAGCGCCAAGCCTCACAAAGGCAAAAATCCTTCATGTACTGTTTAACTGTTTCTGAGAAGAGGGTCAGGTGCAGTCGTCAGTTTGCACGATGCGAATGCTGATCTGACAATGTATGCTAAACTGAGAGAACACTGGCTTTACCTAGATAAACTGTTTATTTGTTATTTGTAACAGAGACAGTTACTGTGTTATTTGAATTGAGATTTAACAATGGTGTTGACTCTTAAGAAAAAATGTATTTTATAATTTTTGTTTAGCGTCATTTTTTTAATTAAATTTGGAACTTAATGTTTTTAAATGAAGATTGAAACAAAGAGTAAAATGTGCTACATATTCAGTTGTTTTCTGTAAACCCAGTTTTTATTCCAAAGGTGCATTAGTAACCTAAACACTTAACCAGTATATGTAGAAAATCATCGACATACAGGAGTATACCTGGAACGAAACTAGGGCCCATCCTCTTAAGAGCAGGATAGGAAGGACTACAATCTCCTGCACCCGAATGAAACTCTTTAACCTTTTTTCCCTTGTACCAGCTCCACGCACATTCCAAGTGACAAACCTTAGTGTATTCATGATCCGACAACAGAAATGGTGCTTTATGCATGCTGTAGTATGTCTGTGTGCATCCCTCTGCTTCTTTGTGTGCATGTGTGTCTGCCAGCTGAGTGCTTGTTGGACAGTTTTTGACCAAGTTGTAGTAGTTTCTACATATCCTTAGATGTTTTCTCTGCATGCTATGTGCAGTTCGTCCTGCTGCGTTTAAACCAGAACCAGGAAATCTGAACACATCACACCAGTTTTAAAATCAATCAGTCTCAGAATAGATTTTAAAACCTTGTTTACAAATCCCAGAAAGGTTTAGGCCCAGAATACATCTGTGATATGTTCAGAGAATATAAACCTAGCAGAGCTCTTAGATCCAAAGATTCTGACTCGTCCAGACCAGAGTCCAGATTAGAGTCCAGACCAGGGTCCAAACCAGGGTCCTGATCAGGGTCCAGACAAGAGTCCAGACCAGAGTCCAGATCAGGGTCCAGACAAGAGTCCAGACCAGGGTCCAGACTAAACATGGAGAAGCAGCATTTAGCTGTTATGCTGCAAACAAGATTAAACTTTCACCAAACGTAGACATTTATAAATCCAGGTGAAAAACGTTTCTCTTCTCATGCGCCTATGAATGAATTCTGCACGGTAACTTTTTAACTTCTCTTTCTTTTAATTATTCTCATTTAATTTATGATGTTATGATTTTATTGTGATTTTTGGTCATGAAATGTGCTATATAAATAAATAGGTCGGAGCCTCCTAGTGGACAATTACTGGCTGATGCTAGTGATCGTCTTTGTGAAGCAGTGGAGGACGCTCTGCTGTTGGGTGTTTGCAGACAGACGATGCATGTCGACCTTAGAGACTAACACCAACATTGCTGCGTGTTTTGTTGACTTTAAACATTTATGTCTGAGCTCTTTAATTAAACGCTTCCCAGTGTGTTTTCTCTGTCTCCTCTATTTGCTGATATTCTCCGGGTCATCGCTACGGGGACGAGGTGGAGCAGCTGACGGTGTGGTGCAGGGAAAACCACTTGCTCCTCAATAACCAAAGAGCTAGCGGTGGATTCAGAAAGAAGAAAAGTGGGGACTTTGTAGAGATCCGTCGTTCATAGAAGAGACTGTTCTTTGACTTCTGTTTCCTGTGAGTCCAAATCGAGGAGAACCTAACTTGGAGAGCAAACACCTCTGTGCTGGTACAAAAGGGCAAGTAAAGACTGTACGTCTTGCGTACACTGGCCAAAAAACCATAGGCTGCTCTCTCCCCACACTGGAGGAACTCCACAGTGCCCCCTGCCACAGAAGGACCCAGAGCATGCTCAGTGAGTCCTCCCACACTGGACATTATGAGCAACACTTTTTAATGATTGAATGTTGATGGTCATGTGTTTTTATTTTGTTTTACTGTATTTATTCTGAATGATCATTGAGGCACCAATAACTTATCTATGTCCTTCTGGAGCATATTTCTCCACATGAAGCTTGCACTTGAATGGTGGACGTGGTCCTTCTATGTGGTGTTCTGAGATTCTGCTCTGACAGTTGAATTAATGAAAGATGACAACTGAGCTTCATGTCTGAATGTCAAGATGTCCCTGCGTTTGATTAATGGCTGTAAGCGTAATCGCTCTGAAATGAGATCTGATCAAACCGATCAAGAATTTTTCCTGGTGTGTCTCACACACGCATGCATGCAAATGAGCACGCACCTGAGCGTCTTCCTGTGCATGTCCTCCTCCGTGATTCCGATGTAAGTGAGCGATTCATTCCACACTGGGTTCAGGGAGTTCCGGATCGTCTTCGTTTTCAGTTTATTGGCCTGAAAGACACAAACACACACACGGTGACAACTGTTGGTTTAATCTGCTGCAGACTCTAATTTTCATTTTAGTTTATATTGACTTCTCCTGTAGAAACGGCCTCATCGCTTCAGGGTCGCTGCACATAAAACCATTGCGGCTGCAGATGAACAGTTAATGGAGAGAAGTTTCCACCTCCCAAACCAGATCTGGTATGGAGGACTGACACTGTCAAAATAAAAAATAAATACAGGAATGTAAAAATGGCTCAATAAACAAATTGATGCACCAATAAATAAACAACAAAATGAAAAAAAATGTGGAAATGTAAAAGGAAAACAGAGAAATTAATATGCTTGGAAAAGAAAATATGAAAGGAAAATAACACAAAATAAATACGGACATAAAAATAAAGGAGGAAAGAATAAAAAAATCACCAAATAAATAAATAAATATAACTGAAAATGATAGGGAAAAGTAAATAAATAGGAATGTGTCATGTTTTATCTTAATGGAAAAACTTTTTTATATTTCTGTATTTATTTTTTATTTTGACAGTTTCAGTCCTCCATAATCTGGATCCACAAACCCAACCTGCCATGAAAAGCTGCAGCATCAATGTTAAAATGTAAAACCTGACAGACTCGACCACTAAAAGGACACGAGAGAGGCTGTTCACAATTAGTGTGGAAGCAATTTACAGTATATTTATCATCATTTACAAACTCTGCAGAGACTTTCTCCTAGACTTTCCCAAAACCTCTGGACCAGAATATTTCCATTTGAAAGTTTCCAAACTCTGTTCATTCCATAAACTTTATTGTTTTGTGTGGTTCCAAACAGTCTCCATTCTGAGTTTTGTCACATCTCCGCTTCCATCTGAAGGAGTGTTGTGCTGATGGGTGGAGGATTTTACCCTCAGTGAAGTGGTGACTCAGAACAAGCGAATCTCATTATTCTAAGGTCACGTTTCCTCTTTTACATTTAAACACAACATTGACACTCCAGAGAAAATGTGTTCTCAGACCTGAAATGTTGCAGATGCTTTTAGTATTCATCAGAGAAAATGGAGTTCTAGAGGCTGCACAGACAAAGATGTGGAAAATCAGCACTGCATCATTATAGTGAACATGATAATCTGGCTCATCTTTTATGTGTTTAATTTACAGTTCTTTTCAGAGTCCTGATCCAGTCTTCATGTCTTCATCTTCGACTTTAATCTTCTAATCTGGTCTTAATCAAACATTTTCCAACCTTTTGCAAGTTTTTTGACCTTCTGTTTTTTCCCCTCATTTCCAGTCCAGTCCTGGTACCACACCAGTTCCAGAGGAACTTAACTTATAACTGCTCCTAACTCAAGGGATGAGCCAGAGTTGTGTTTACATACACAAACAACTTAGCAAAGAACCGGTTTAATCTGGATCTTTAGGCTCTTTGTAATAAAGACACAGAATTTGTTCCCATGTTTTTAGGTTTTATCTGTGAAAACCAGCAAAGATCAGACAGTCTGACAGACTAAAAACAGGATTTTCGCAGCAACAAGGTGGATCCCAAACAGCTGTTAGCTGGAAGTTAGCTGGAAACTTGGCCTATCTCAGCATGGAGGCAGAAACTGGACACAGGGAGGACAAAAGAAGAGGAAGGAGGACTAAAAAACTATCTACAGCAGATGAACAGGATCTGAGAGTTATGTCATGAAGAAATGGTAACAAATTCATCAAAGACCTGAACCAGGACCTGAGAGATGCATCGGGATCTTCAGCTGATCCATCTACTGTTGGCCGAAGCCTCTTCAGAAATGGTCTCCATGGAAACGTGGCTGTCAAGAAGCCATTTTTTAGATAGGGAAGCCAGAAGAAAAGGCCAAGGTGTGTCACATGACACAAGAACTGGACTGAAGATCAGTGGAAACAGGTCTGATGGAGGGATGGATCCTCCCCAGAACCCAGACTTTGACATGTCTAATAGAGGCATAGATCCTCCCCAGAACCTCGACCTCAACGGGTATGATGATCCTCCCCGGAACCCAGACCTCAACATTATTGATGCAGCGTGGGATCATCTGGACAAGAGACAGAAACATCCAAAGAAGAGTTTTGGAAAGTCCTTCGAGGATCCTGGAGAACTGTTTCTGGAGACTATGTTGAGGATTGTTAGAAACTAGTTTAGATATTAGCTATTAATGTCCAAGGACAGTTATTAATAGTAAATGAGATTATCAATGGAAAACATTAATTACCAGGAAACACAGGGAGAAACGAAAAACTAAACACTGGTTTCAGTCTGTTGATAAAATGCATCACAGTCACAGATCAGATGATGGAGTTGGATCCAAACTCTGACCTTAATAACCAGCACGCATCACTTAAAGATGTGACAGAAAGTTCCTCTAAGAGGTTTCAGACTGGGATAAAAATTAAATTTCCACTTTCAAGCTCCTTGAAACATCTCTGTGTCTACCTCATATATTTCATTCATATTCGTTTTAAAATGTTTAAAATGATATCTTAATAAATTTTCTATAAGTATTAAAAGAAAAGTGGGTTTTTCTCTGTGCTGTAGAACACGTCTACGATCTGATTTACTGCTGCCGTCCTCTGATCAATATTCAGAAGGAGTAGAAAACCACCTCAAAACAATAAGTCTGTGACACTGATGTTAATGAAGCTTTTCTGAAAAGCCTTGTGTTGCTCTTCTAAATTTGATTCACAGCATAAGAGGAGCACAACATCCATTTCAATTAGAGCAGAACCAGGTGTCCACTCAGGTTTTGAGTGATGTAGAGACTGAAAGTGTCTGATTGTGTCACTTCTGCTTCAGTCTTCTCATTTCCCATCCCGTTCTTTGTTTTTCTCCCGCTGGGGCAATAAACATCAATCACAAAGATCAGACCAGAGGCTGTAGCATGAAGACAACAGACTTCCCTTCAGTCACAATGTAGCTTCAAGCTAAATTCAGCTGATCAAACCTCAGATTAATTTATCAAAACCAGCTGAATTTTATTCAATCGCTGCTTTAGTGGAAACTTAGAAGCTCTGAGCTTCATCAGCTTTAGTAAAAACCCGACTGTCTCACCTTACAGGCTCCAGGCAGCAGGTGCAGCTTGACGTACGGGTCGGCCAAGCCGTTGAAGTCCATCGGCTTCAGACCCTGGAGTCAGAAACAAGGAGAGTAGTTGTGAATGCTGACATTTTCCCCTGGACACGTTTATCTCTCTTGTGATTGGTCAACGTCACTGTTAGTCATAAAACAAGTAGTTGAGACCACAAACGGTGAAATTATAGGAAGTACTTGTTTCATGTGAAAGTAAAAAGATAAAAGTGGTTCATGGTTTTTATTTTTTTTTTAAACTACAGGTCACACCTGATAAAATTCATGAGGTTACTACATCACAGCACTTGCTGTAACAGCCCTGTTTCTAATCTCATCTGACTCTGGACATGTCATCATCCTCCTCCATCAACACCATCAACCACACCGTTCTTCTCAACAATCCTTTAACATCCTGGCTCTGCTCTTTCCTGGTTTAGAACCGATCTTTCCAACAGAGAACAGTTTATCCATGTTAACAACTCCTACTCCCTGACCTCCGTCTCAAGGCATTTCCCAAGGCTCTGTTCTCGGTCCTCCCCTCTTCATCCTCTATATTCTCCCTATTGGCCAAATCATTCACAGCCATGAACTCAACTTCCACTGTTACACCGACGACACCAAGTCTAAAACCTCCACAACCCTCTCCACTCTCATCAACTGCTTTGTAGAAATAAAATCATGGATGCAGACCAACTATCTACTCCACTACAAAAAATCTGACATGTGTGTAACTGACCTAAAATCCCTCACTCAATCTGCCCATGACGTCTGTTTCACGTTTGACCAGTCCACACTAACCCCCTCCTCACATAATTGCAACCTTAGAGTTGTCTTTGACAACCACCTTTTTTAAAATCTCCAGAACTGCCTTCTTCTACCTCAAAAACACAGATCTCCATTAAAGATCCACGTGTCAACGTTACTAATTAAAGAAATAAATTAACCATTAGGCTAAATGAACAGTAGACTGGAATAAATTGCAGAAATATAACAGGTGTGACTAAAGCCCAAATAACAAGAGCGATGATTAAATCTATTGCACGTTAGGTTAAGAATTAAATGTTAATCAGTTGACTAAAACTCACATGTTTAAATGACTAAATTGGCTAAAAGTAAATGACAATTTAGTCATAAAACTTTGATCAAAACTAAATGGAAAAACTGCTGTCAAAATGAACACTGGTTAAAATAAATAATAAAATATTGTTAGTTTTTTCTTCTATATTTAGCTATTCATTTCTATACTGTTGACAGTAGACTGGCAGCAGTTTTTGTCTTCATAGTGCTCAGCGATGAGGTTCACTTCAGGCTACAGGAATCACTAATTCAGAAATGGACTTGATTCCTGAAGTTGTCACTTCTTTACATCTTTCATGCAGTTTAAGTTTAAATAGCGCAGACATTCGAAGAGACGGCATCGAGGATGATTTTCCAACCTGTACAGACAAAATGCCTGATCGGAATCTCTTGACCTCATCAGCAGAAGCTGATTGTCATGAGAAATTGCTCCTAAATTTCTTTCAACAGCTTTGACATTTGAAGAGACAGCAGCCGCAACATTTTTAATGAGATGGAGGAGGCTGTGACCTTCCAGAGATGCCTGAAGTAAAATCCAATTTTACATGTTGCTCATATGATTACACAGAACTTTACTGGGAAGACTGGGAGCGCTCCATGACTTAAAGACAACAACAAAAAAAAAAAGCTCAAAAGACTTAAAAGGAAGACCAGATCGCTGATCTGGATCTTTTTTCTCTGGTGTAGCCACCTTTTTTGTCAGTTTTTAACAACACAGAGTATTCTTAGCAGCGAGTCCCACTCACACTTTGCTGAACCAGCCTCGATGAGCTCATGGCTAATGTGGTCAGGCAGAGTTTTACTAGGAAGCAATAAGTAGTCCGTTGCTCAACCCAAAAGGATTTTGTGGAAGCTAATGCTCCCACTTTATGTCATAGTTTTAGTACGTGAATCTTAGTGGGTCTGATGGTGTAAGGTATCAAGATGGCGCCGAGGCAAGGCGCCATCACAAGAGCTGTCTTGTGCAGTGTTTTTTTATTTTTTATTTTTGTCCTTGTGTGTGAAGCACTTGCCACTGTAAGATACGATCGTGAGTCACTTGTGTACATTCGGGACAAAGTTTATGGACTCTTAAATGTAACACCTGAGCTAAGGTGTAACGATTTTAATGTTTGCCCCACTCGAAGCAGAGAAGGGCAGAAGGCGAGCCGTGGTAAACGTGAGTACAGCGAGGGGACTGGGCGGAGACACTGCCATGTATACCGCCGACCGGAACCCTACAGCGGGGTCGCTGCAGGTCATTAGCATCGGAAACGCCAGCACAGGGGAAAGCGAGGACTGCTGATTAGACTGCGTGGCCGGCATTTAAGATCCCGCTGCCGTCCCTTTACTTGCCGAATGTCCAGTCCTTGCCAAACAAGATGGACGATCTGCTGAGCTGCATTCAGACCCAGCGCGAGGCCAGAGACTGCTCCGTGTTCTGTTTGACGGAGACGTGGCTTCTCAGCAACGTGCCGGTCTCAGCCTTTCAACCACCGGGCTTCTCTGTCCATCGGTCCGACAGAGTGAAAGAGCGCACCGGGATAACAAAGTGAGGAGGTGTGTGTTTTCTTATTAATGAACATTGGTGCACGGACAATGCTATAATGAATCCAATCTGCACTACTAATCTCAAATGTCTTTAACCTTTAACCCCTTTAACCTCCCTCGTGAGTTCTCTGTATTGTTCTTATGCGCCGTGTAAATTCACCCATGGGCGGACACTTCAGTTGCTTTCAATGTGTGACCTACCAGTCCTGGAGGACATTTACAAATCTAGACTTTTAACAAGAGCTTTACGGATTATTAATGATCCCTTTGGCCACCCTGCTACAGAAATATTCCACCTCCTGCCCTCAGGAAAACGATACCGCGCTATTAAATGCACTACATCTCTTCATACTTAAAGTTTTCTTCCACAAGCTGTCATGACTTTGAACAATGTACTTTGAAATACCTCAGACATGCACCTTACTGTTTTACTTACCTCTTTTACTGCTATCTATTTATATAGTGTTTTATTGTTTCTTAGTATTTAAGCGTTTTAGTATCTGTCCATGTGTCGTATTTTTTAGGTTTGTGTTTCGTATGTTTTGTCTGTATAAATGTTGACAGTGCACTTTGAGCATTTTGCAACTGTTTTCCAATGTGTTTTTTTTTTTTTTTACTGCAAATGGCAAATAAACTGAACTGATCTGATGGATCCTCCCCAGAGCCTGGACCTCAACAGGTCTGACGGAGGGATAGAGCCTCCTTTTAGTTTTTTTATTTAATATTAAGAATGTTTATATCTCAACCTTCCCCTGTGAAAAGATAAACTCTGCACAGCAGGCAGCAGTGAAATAATCTGAATCTGGCAGTTTCTTTGATGCAGAAAGGAGTCGATGCCAGAGGGAAAAATCACTGACATTCAAGTGGCTGCTCAGACACCAAAGAAAAAAAAAACACCCCAGGAAATGAAAGACACAAAGCTCAGTGACAGCAGGATCTCAAATTATCTCCCATCCCTGAGAAAATGGAGCAGACTCCACCTGATTCGTGTTTCTGTTTAGTGCTTTTCTTTAGAGTTTCATCGCTTTTTGAAACCGTTGCACTTTATGCACCTGCTGAAATCATAAAAGTGCATGAAGAGCGACAGAAGTGCCGGTTATCTCAGTTTCATTAGATTTGTGTCAATATCAGAGGCCACTGTGAGCAGAGATGGAGCAGCTTTAAAAGACGTGTGAGATCAGCATCTGAAGATATGCATATGCTAGATTGCTTTTTAATTTAAGTTCATAAGTGTCGACTGTCGGCAAAACATTTTATGACTCATGCATCTAATTAGTTTTAAATTTGTTCTTCATTTAACTCCTTGTCATTGTTCAGATAAAGGATAGTGGGACAGACAGGTCCATCCATCATGACAACACAAGGGGGAAAATAAGCTAATAAAGATGTTTGTACCAGCCTTCAGAGCAAACCCACGCACAGTTCAATTTAAGTGTCAGAAGAAAAAAGAGGACATGATGGTCTGGTATATATCTACATGATAAGTTTAAAACTTCTAAAACTCCTTTTAACATTGTACCCTCTGTAGAATAAAGTTTTAGCCCAGTAGACCAGGGGAGTCACTTCACAATTCACCTCAGGTTCTACATACAGAACAATCTGGTCTCCAGTGGGTCGGACCAGTAAAATAACAGCATCATAACCTATAAATAATGAAAAATCCTAATTTTACTCTGTTTTAATACAAAGACGTACAAGTACATTATCCCCATATTTACATGAACTAGGCTTTAAAAATTTAAAAACAGCACGTACACGGGTGTAAAAAGATTGTAAACATAGTGTAAACAGCACGTACACGGGATGTAAAAAGACTGTAAACATAGTGTAACAGCACGTGCACGGGATGTAAAAAGACTGTAAACATAGTGTAAACAGGGCGTAAACAGCACGTACACGGGATGTAAAAAGACTGT
>JBAMHW010000023.1:27289634-27299773 GCA_037177495.1 Rhadinocentrus ornatus | reverse complement strand
GTCATACACGTACAAAGAGTCACAGTCCAAACAAAAAGGCATAGTCCTACAAAGAGTCACAGATCTACAAAGAGTCACAGATGTATTAAGACTAATAGACCTACAGAGTCAGACACCTAAAAAGAGTGTGAGACCTACAAAGAGTCATACATTTACAAAGAGTCATAGTCCTACAAGGAGTCACAGACCTACAAAGAGTCATACATGTAAAAAAAAAAGTCACAGATGTATGAAGACTAATAGACCTACAAAGAGTGGGAGACCTACGAAGAGTCACAGACCTACAAAGAGTCATACACGTACAAAGAGTCACTATTTGGAGACGTATTTGTAGCCAAAAGGGGAAAAAACAGGTATTAAAAACCAATTAAACAGAATCATTACCACACAGCAACACATGAACCACAGAGACCAAACAAGTATAAAGAGGCAAAAGGATGAAAAAAAGACAAGGAAATACAAAAAGACACAAAGTAAAAGAACAAGGTTACATTGAAGATACCACAAAATAACCATAAAATCACAAAAAAAAAACCCACAAAGAAACACCACAACTGGACATACGTGGACACAAAGTTTCTAAAGTTAACTACAGAATCACAAAATGACCCCAAACAACTCATTTGAAGTGGTGGAAAACACCACAAACAAATAACCCCAGTGGAAATGATCACAAAAACAGCTGAGAACTGATGCAACATGACCACACAACAGGCTTTGTTTGATGTATTTTTCATGTCCCTCGGTCTTGGTCGGGGGGTGTTGCTCTGTGCAGTCATGGTGATGGGTTCAGGTCTGAAACTCTGAATAATCCCTCCTTCACCGCAGCAGCTTTTTACTTTCAGCAGCTCCCTGCAGAGAATTCCTGGACAGCTGAAAACATTTGCTCTCATTTTCTCTCCGTAACCGAATTAAATTCACAGCTTTTGGAAACAGCGCCTGCTTTTCTAAAGCTCCTCCACGGCTCAAAAGCAGCTTTTCATTCCTGAAAACTACAGCACAGCGAAATGTCGCATATATTTATTAGAATTTGGCTCATTTATCATGTTCTAAATGTAAAATATAAAAAGAGGAAAAAAATCAATATATTTTTTTTCTATCTTTATCTATTCAATCTAACAATTTATTTACATTTTTGTGTTTGATGGCATCAGCCATGTTTCCAAAGGGCTTTCTGTTTAATCTAATCTCAGATTTCAAAGCTCTGTAGTCTGTGCGGCCGATTGTGGCTGTCTTAATCAGATTTCAGTATATCTTCAAATAATCTGATATAAATTATTCTACTCTGAAGCAATTCCACTAGCAATTACCAGAGCCGTAACTGAGCCATAAGAGGCAAAAGTAAGCTGGATTAGGCCCAAACATGCTATCTGGGACTGCTGTCCTTTTAGAGTGTTATCACAGATAGAGTGGGACTTCTAAAGCCTTTATGTATGTATGTGCAGTTACATCATCGTCATCATTACATGAAGAATTCCTGAGACGTTTGTTCTCTTTTTGGACCAATTCAGTGTTTGGTCTATAAAAACATGGGAATTGCTAAGGTTTACAGACAGATTTGGTGATAATTAACCCCCTTTACTTTTGCACCTTTATGTATATTTTAATGTAAATACCATTTCTGCATCAGACCCGAGAACATCCTCGATCACTGACAGCACCTCATAAAAAAAAATTACCCATTATTCTGGCGAAACACATGCTGAGAGTGTTTTCTTCTCTCTGCAGTCCTGAACATGCTGTCTGCTGATGTTTATGCAGCTTTTTCTGCTTCATCTTCCCACACTGACTCACAGTAGCCCGAAGCAGACGGGCAAAAACCACACAAACAAACAAACACGGCCATTCACTGTAACTCTGCAGAGATCACACGTGCACAAAGAAGAAATCCATGTAAGAAAGTTCTTTGTTGTAGAAAGTGTCTTTTATGTTTGATCAAAGTCCTGAGTTTCAGTTAAAGGAGACAGACTGTCAAGCCGAGACACTCGGCTCCGCCTTTAAGCTTTCCTGCTCTGATCAGTCTGAAGTCTCATTATTCAAACCTCATCAGCTGGTGACTGAAAAACAAATACGTGTCGATTATATAAAATGTTAGAAAGACTCTAATTAGTCTGTGCTTCAGAGCCAATCTTTGTAATTTATCAGTTTATTCTCCAGGAAGCAGCAGGAGTGATTGTTGGTCTCCGTCTGGGGGATCGGACAGAAACATCAGGCCTCTGGAAACCCCAGATCAACTCAGAGCTGCTTTCTCTGCTCTGATGCCTCCTCCAACACTCTCCTCCAGCGGATCAGCCGATCCAGAGGCTTTGTTTCATTTCCTCATCATCAGCTGCTCGCAGCTGGATTCTGCAGCAAACCCGACCAGTTCGAACACGGCTGCTGCAGCATCTTTACATCCCCTCAAATGTTGAAATGTTTCTTCATTAATGTCTAGAAAAACGGCTGCTTTCACGCTTCAGTGGAGGAAATACAAGAGAGGAAACAGCCTCTGGACGCTCGCAGGGATTTTAATCTTCAAGCTTGAGTAAATAGTGATTAACCAGAAAAAGACCAACAAATTCTACAACAGACGAAGATTAGAAAGATTTAAGCGAATTTAAATAGAAAAGTTGTTTTTTATTATCAGATGGAAAACATTTGGACACCCAGGAGATTTGAGTTCTTAGATAACTTTTACAAAATTATAATTAGATATCTAATCTTTCTCTAAGAGTCCTCGTCAGCGAAGACTAGAGAATGTAGGTTTTACAGCTTTGTTTGGACTCTCAGCTACCAAACACATCACCTGCTGCTCATGTTCTCACTACTTCCTTTTTCAGTTGATTAGTTGGATAATTTCTCACGTTTCTCCCCATTTCAGTTTTTCTCTAGTTGTGGGTCATCATTCAAACTTGGCTTCAGCTCCTTTGTGTCTCTTCGACATTTGGATCCTTTTCCACACCTCATTCCCCTTGGACACTAAGAGATTTGATTTTTACTAAATAAACCAATTTCTTTTATTTAATTTGAACCTTTTATCATTCTGAATGTTTTTTCTCTTCAGTTTTTGAAGTCAGCGTTTTTTGCTGCCGCAGTTTTTGTGTTAATGAGCCCGACGTTTAGCAGCCTGGTTTCTCACGTGAATTGTTGGCATGGTGGTCCTGGCATGTCTTTGTGATGATCTTGCTGGGCCATTTCATGTATCTGAAAAGATTTTAGCTGTTAAACTTGATTTGGTTTAGTTACTGAATACAAAGTAAACCAAGAGTGAGATAAATTTAAATTAATACAGTGTTCATATTTGAACGGGCCCCCCTAAGGACCCCCTGTTGAAGCCCTCTGAGCTCAACTTGTTGACATTTGAATAATTTAGTGTGGAGGAGTAGATAAATGAAAAGGTTTAAACAAACTTAGAAAGGTCCGAACACAGCTTTAATTTTCCTGTCTTCCTCCATTAGGGTGTATTCGTGTATGATGGGCTTTCAGTTGCGATGAAATCCCTGTAAAAGCTTTGAGCATAACGGTGGGAAGGACATCGGATGTGGAGCCTTCACCAGCTTCTTACTGGGTCTGTGGTTGAATGTGTGGAAGCAGATTGGAGCTTCATGCGGGGTCATGCAGAAGCCTCATCGTCACCTGCAGCTACAGACGTGGACGGACGGACATTAACACACACAAACAGACACATGCCAACAGCGAGGCTCACTGCAGTCGTCACTGTCGTCACTGTTGATCTCCACCGACGTGTCCATGCTGCTGTTCTGAGATGAGGACCCGCCCCCGCCCCACCTGCCGTGGGCTCGCAGAGGAGACAGGAGATGAGCCCCGCCCATCGCGGACGCCACGGGGGGGCTGAGGGCCACCGGGGAAGAGGAGGGGTTAGGAGTCAGGGCGGGGTTTGGGGAGATGGGGGTGGGGGAAGTGGGGGAAAGGCGGGGAAAGTAGGCGGAGATTTGTCGGATGGGTCTGATGGGACCGGGGCAAACGTCAATGGCCATGTGTTCCTGGATGGAGATGCTGAGTTTCTTTCCTCTCTGCACCGTCATAGAGTCTGAAAACACAAACAGAGACACCGTACCTTCAGCTTAGGTCCCATGATGCACTGCTCTCTTTACTCTCCGTGTATGTGTAAACTTGGGATAAAAAGTGTTTGATGGATTATTTATTATTTCTTTGTCGTGACATTGCTTCTTGGTAATAGATGTTGTAATGTTGGAAAGTATGTTGATTTCCTTTATAACTCTTAAAACTATACTAGATCTCTCAGCTGCCTTTGACACGGTCAACTACCAGATCCTCCTCTCCACGCTCCTGGAACTTGGCATCTCAGGATCTGTCCTCTCGTGGTTCATGTCCTACCTCACAGGAACATCGTTTAGAGTATCTTGGCAAGGGGGAGTGTCCCTATCACATGGGCTGACAACCTCCACTCCTTCATCCAGAGCTACACTCCACAGTTACGCTCTGCCAGTGAAAGACGCCTAGTACTCCCACCACATCTGTAGCTAGACTCTTTCCTCTGTTGTTCCCCGGTGGTGGAACCATCTACCAACCTCCGTCCGATCCGCAGAGTCTTTATCCACTTTTAAGAGCAAACTAAAGACTCAGTTGTTTAAGGAGCATTTCCGCACTTAGCTTAACTCTTCTACTCGGAATGAGGTAGAAAGATTGGTCCAGATCTTTGGCTCAACTCAGTACTGAATATGCCGCTGCACTTATGCCCGAGATGATGTTGTGTGATTAAATCACGATCATCTATTTAAAAAATAAAAAATAAAAACCTGCGTCTAGCACTACATGACAGCACCTGGGTCCAACTGGACTCCAGCAGTCTGACTACTACTCAATTATGATGTTGTTCCTACTCTCAGATGTAAGTCGCTTTGCATAAAAGCGTCTGCCACATGACTGTAGAATAGTATAGAATAGAATAGAAAATGCTGTTGTGGGACGAGCAGCAGAGTTGGGTTTGTGGGTTGTAAAAATAAAACAACTCTAAAGTAAACTATAAGTTTATGAAGCTTTTTTTTTAAGGCAGCTTGAGATTTTAGGAGTTTCATGTTTGGTTATGTCTCATTTACAGTAGTGTGAAAAGTGTTTGCCCCTTTCCTGATTTCTTTTTCTTTTTTCTCTCTCTCTCTCTCGTGTTTGTCACACTTAAATGTTTCAGATCATAAAAACAATTTAAATATTAGTAAAAAACAATAAGTAAACACAAAATGCCGTTTTTAAATAATAAGGAAAATAAACCGAAACCTACATGGCGCTTTGTGAAAAAGTGATTGCTCCCTAAGCCTAAGAACTGGTTGGGGCACCGGTAGCAGCAACAACTGCAATCACGCATTTGTGATAACTTGCAATGAGTCTTTCACAGCGCCGTGGAGGAATTTTGACCCACTCATCTTTGCAGAATTGTTCTTAATCAGCCACACTGGAGGGTTTTGGAGCATGAACCCCCTTTTTAAGGTCATGCCACAGCAACTCAGTAAGATTTGGGTCAGGACTTTGACTAGGCCACTCCAAAGTCGACATTTTACTTTTCTTCAGAGGCGGACTTGCTGGTGTGTTTTGGTTCATTGTCCTGCTGCGGGACCTGAGTTTGGATAATGCTCTCACTGTGGTTCGCTGCAGTCCCAAAGCTTAGAAATGGCTTTATAAGCCTTTCAAGACTGAAAGATTTCAAGTACTTTCCTCCTATTTAAGTGATTTCTGGATTGAGAACAAGCGTGGCAGTACCAGAGAAATTGATAAACCGTAGTTAAGTTATGTTTTAACAGTAGAGGGCAATCACGTTTCACACAGGGCCATGGTTTGGATTTATTTCTCCCTTAATAATAAAAACCTTCATTTAAAAACTGCATTTTGTGTTTACTTGTGTGTCTTTTACCAAAACATTTAAGTGTGACAAACGTGCAAAAAATAAGAACCCAGGAAGGGGCAAACACTTTCTCACACCACTGTATCTGCTTGGCAGAGACAGAAGAAATCCTCTTTCTGAGTTGGCAGAGAATAAATTTGACCACGCTGCCCTCTGAAGACTTCACCTTCTTGAGGACGCGGTGCCATGTTTTGTAGCTGGAGTGTGTTAACATACGTGTGATCTTATTGAAAATGACCGCAGTGAGAGGAAAGGCAAGCATGAAGCGTGTCAGCAGGTATCTCGCGTGCCTTTTGTCCCTAAATTAAATTTGAGGAGGTTTATTTTGCAACCAATAAACGGATCAGAATGAGTTTAACATGAACCAGTCACCTCACACAAAACCAATTCAGATTTTCCAGCTGAAATGTTTCTCCCTTATAACAATTTCCTGAAGGTCTGGAAACTGAATTTCATGCAATAAGAAAACTGACCCTGAAGGGACAAATTAGAACATATTCTCTTGTTTGCTTTTGTCACCCTCTGTTGCCTTTTAGCCTTTTGTTGGATGATCTGTGTAATTACAGAGTAATTATGCGTCTTTCCCAACATGTTTCTGTTTGAAACCACTTTCCTGCATAGCTGAGGAAGGACACATTTCCCAGCTGCATCAGCAACCGGCCCCGTCATTAAATCTGAAGCATTTCATTTAGCCGAGGATGCAAGACAACCGTTTAATTGCACATTAAAACGCATCGCAGAGAGAGAGTATTACTGAGAGGTGATTACAACATTGCTAAATGCATTAAGCCGAATGTTTGAGTGTGAGCCTAAAGTTTTGTGAGCATGAGAAACTTTCGTCCGTACAAGCCCAATTCCAAAAAAGTTGGAGCTCTGTCATGTAAATACAAACAGAATGCTTTCATTTCCAGATCTAGAAACATATCATTTATTCCCAGTAGGAGATAAACAATATCTTACATGTTGAAACGGAGACATTTTAGCCTTTCATGGAAAATATGAACTCAATTTGAAGTCCAACAAGTCCTTATAAAGTCTGGGATAAAGGACAAATGTGACTAATTCGCAAGAAAATCGAACCAAAGCATGTACTTAAAAATCATCAGACCTGGTCCTCAGTAGACCAGAGTTGGTCTGAGACAGCCGGACCGTTAGGTTCCTGTGGCTTCAGTGATAGGCTGCTTGTTACCTCTCACATACAGCTTGTATGCTGGATCAGTGATTGATAGCCTGACTCTCTTCCTCACTTGTGTTTATATATATATATACACACATATAATGCCTTCAGCACGCTCCATGAAGCTCCAGGCAGAGCTGACAGAAACATCACAGATCACAGTCTGAGGGTTTGACGTTGACCTGACAAGTGAACATTTACACGGATTCTTTCCAAGCCACCTCTGCAGCTCTGTGGAGTCTTACAGGGAGATAAAAGCCGAGCTGACTCTGATGAGAATTAAAACAGTCATCTTTAGCATCACTGGGTCTGACACAATTTAGGCCCAAGTCAGCCTCAGAGGGCTGCTGCAGGTCTGATAGCAGGTGTATAAAGAGGAAGGTGTGTGTGTGGTGCAGGAAAGCCCAGGTATGAAGGGATTGTGTCAGAGAAGAAAACAAAGGTGACTGGACAGAAAAAAGGTGGTTTAATGACTACTGTCATGTAAAAAAAACTGTAGAGACACTTACAAGACCAGAACCATCCAAGTGTGGGAAGATGGGTCCCTAACTAGGTTTCCAGGTGAAATCAAACCTCTAGGGGAAGACTTTTTCTTGCTTTAAGAACAAGTTGGGTCACCCTGAACACACAGCTCAGACTGCTGAAGCTCGGCTTCAAACAGTAATAAAATTCTGGAGGAACAGTGGGTACATGTGGTAGAAAAGTATGAACCTCAAGGATCAGTACTGTGGTAAGGACTGGCTCCTGTAGCTACTGACCAGCCATTAGCGCAGCACTGGAGTTAAGAGGAAGAATAAGTCTGGCTCCAGCTTGTCCATGCATTCCCTTATTAACCCACTACCAATGATCTCTCCACAGCTGAGTCAGCAGTGCAGCACAATAAAGCGTCAGATGTGCTGCATAACAAATGTTAATAGGATACGTACATTTCAGGGTTTAATGGTTAATGTAGTTTTCCTTAAATATGCATCATGTTGCATATTATGTTTGACTTGTGCATTTTTTAAAAAAACAGTCATTTTTGGCCATGTGTTAAAATCAATTAAAATCATAAAAAACGTTTAAAGATTATTTGTCCTTTATCCCAGACTCATGTATACTTGTCGGTTACTGCAATAAAGATTCAGCGTCTCTCCTCTTTTGTAAGTTAAATTTGATTTAACTTTAAATCAAGATTGATCAAAGAAATAAATCCCTTGTTAAAAGATGTGCTCAATAGCAGCTGATAATTAGAGGTTGATTATCATCATCATTCCACCAGCTTCTCTGTTTACTCCACCAGCCACATATCTGCATGTGTTGGAACTGGAGCCTCAGGAACTGTTGTCCACCTTTTCTGAGCACATTTACTGGTCAAATCTGACATCAAGGACCGCTGATGTTCAGATACGAGGTGCCGGGTGAGGGCAGCATCCTGGAGAGCCTACAAGAGCAGATGCTCCAGGGGTCAGTGGACAGAAACTCATTACTCGTGTAAATCTGCTAGCTGTGGATTAGTTGCTATCATGCTGTCAAATTTCTATGTTGTCTCTCTTATACATAAGAGCGCTAACACTGTAGTATTTACAAGCCACGCTCTTCTCAGTTTCAGTCTCGGTTTACACACTTGTGAGGAGAAGATCATGGTCCAGGCTAACATGCATTTTGTCCTACTGCTATTTTTATAGATCCTGTGTAGGTGGGAGGTGATGCATCAACACAATACCTGCTGGTACGAGCCAGAAAGCAGAGCGGGTATCTGTATGGCAGATATCTGCACTAATGACACTTTTATACTGGTTTTATACCATCATTTACCGAGTTTCAGCTCAACTACTGACCAATAGGTCAGAGATAACAGAGAGGCTGATTTCTAAACCAGATTAGTATTAATTTATTTAAGAAGTTTCTTGGAACAAACGTAACAACTTTCAGGGTAAACGTCCCTTTGCTTGTGCTGCAGGAGCATCTATTTCTGCTTCAACTTCGGCTTTGCCTGTGGAAGATAATCGTACACTTATCACTGCACAGAATTTATTTCTCATTTTTGTGTGTAATTTTTGTTTGATTACATATAAAATGAGGATTTTATCAGATCAGAGCTGCAGCCTGAGAAGGCTTTGATCATTTCATATGTTGAGTTACCAGAACTATTTAGTGTCATTATTGTACACAACCTATAAAGCAGCGAATGTTTTACAAAAGATTCTAAACCGCAACGCTGGGTTCAAAGGGAACTTTGGTCTTTGTAGAAAAGGCCTGCAGTTCATCACTTTATTTATGTTACATTAAAGTTACCGTTATCTTATCAACAGAACTTGCTAACTTCTGTCATAGCAATATTTTATATGTTACCAATGGTGAGAGCTGAAGATCACGGCCGGATGAAGCCAACAAAACCACATCATCTGCAAAAAGCAGAGACCCAGTCCTGAGGCCACCAACCCGGATCCCCTCAACACCTCAGCTGTTCCTAGAAATCCTGCAGTTATAAACAGAACTGGTGACAAAGGGCAGCCTTGGAGGAGTCCAACCCTTACTGGAAACTAATCCAACTTACTGCAGGGGATGCGGACCAAGCTCTGGCACCGGTCTAACAGGGACCCGCATCGGAGTACTCAGGGGACAAGGTTTAACACCTTCTCCAAGTCCACAGAGCACATGTAGAGTGGTTAGGCAAGCTCCCATGCCCCCTCCAAGACCCTGCAGAGGGTGCAGAGCTGGACCATTGGACCACTGGTCCACAACTAGCTCTTCCCTAATCTGAGTGTGATCCCCTGTAGCTGGAGCACACTTTCCGATCCCCCTTCTTGATGAGGGGGATCACCATCCCAGTGTGCCAGTCCAGAGAAATTGAGTGGAATCATTTACCAAATTACATATAAAACATAAATTGCATGATTAAGCTTAACATTACTGCAGCATCTATTAAAGCATAAAATCCAGAAACACCTCACCAGGGAGGCGTCCAGGAGGCGTCCTGACCAGATGCCCGAGCCACCTCATCTGGCTCCTCTCGATGCAGAGGAGCAGCGACTCTACTCTGAGCCTCTCCTGGATCACCGAGCTTCTCACCCTATCTCTAAGGGAGAGCCCGGCCACCCTGCGGAGAAAACTCATTTCGGC
>JBAMHW010000023.1:27219927-27230419 GCA_037177495.1 Rhadinocentrus ornatus | reverse complement strand
AAAATAATGCTCCTCTATGGCTGGAATAAAGCCAA
The DNA here is from genome assembly GCA_037177495.1 of Rhadinocentrus ornatus. NCBI lineage: Eukaryota > Metazoa > Chordata > Actinopteri > Atheriniformes > Melanotaeniidae > Rhadinocentrus > Rhadinocentrus ornatus. Next base: position 27,230,384 of record JBAMHW010000023.1, on the reverse strand, counting down.
GAAGACGTTTCTGATGCACGGTGGCGCCACAAAGCAGCTGAGAAGATAAAAAAGTGTAAATATGTAAATAGTTCTCGTTGTGTGTTTGTTTCAATGGCAGTATTTTTCCTCCTGAAAGCCAAGACCTGAGAGATTGATGTTCAGATGGGAAAAAGCTCGGTCACTGATGATCTTTTGTAGTCAGTCAGTTCATTTAGCATCAGGTTACAGATTAGTATTAATAATTAGTGCCTGGAGATGATGGAGATACATTTCACTATTTATTACATTTAGATTATAAAAATAAAGGAGATTGGTGTCTCTCCTCCTACTGCTGCACTCCTTTGTTTTTACACCTTTCTGCAACGTGTCGCAGACGTTAAAAGCACACTAGGATTCATTTTAAATGAAACGAGACGTCTAATGTTGATACTGTCTGAGTGACATAAAACCAAAGTAAATATGAGAAACAGCACTTCATCCAAGTCCAAAACAAACCAAACAACCTTCGTTTTCTGTTTAGTCTCCGATAAGTTTGGTCCAAAGTTTGTTTTACAAAGAAGGAGTTCTTCTATAGGACAAATAGAGATTAGATATCAACCCTCACCTTTACACACTCACATCATCTAGAACAGCCAGGTCTGTTGGACCAGAAGACATGGAAACAAGAAATTAACCTTTTATAGAATTCATTAACTTAAATTAAATGTAAAAATTCTGACGTTTTAACTTTAAAAGGACTGAAAAAGGGGAAAATAACATGATCTAAAATGTCTGTCCAAAATAAAATAAAATATTAAAGTTGGAAAATTGTTAAATTCTTAGTCAATAAATCGACATGAGATTAAGAAAATAATTCAGTTTTCAAAAGTCGAGAAAGTTTGAATTGAAAATTATGAAGAAAGTCATCGCAACAGGCTAAATAAAATATTTCTAAATTGAATTAAATAATTCACAATTATGAGTTAATGTTTTGTGTTGAAAGAAAATCAGTTTTCTTTGTTTTGATTATTAAGAAACAATCAAAATGAACATTAAAAATGAATGTGTTTATCTAGTTTTACTGGAAAAGGATGTGGAGTTTTTCCAGTCTGACCTGCAGAATGAAGCTGAGTCCGGAGATTTCTCTGCTTCTGGCAGGAACCTGGCCTCGCTGCAGGTGCTGCAGGTGCTGCAGGACAAGCAGTGAATCAGGTCACGGCCGTGAGACACCTGCAGCTGCGGATCAACAGAGTCGCTCCGACCTGCTCGGCCACAAGCTTCTCATCCAAAGTTCACTCAGGATAAAAGTCGTCCTTCAGCACAGAAAATTCTTCACTTTCCAGGTTTTAAATCCCAACCAAGCAGAAAGAAACGACTACAAACTCACTGAACATCGGGATTTTATTCGTATTCTGGTCGTTTTCACTCTAATAAAGGACCCAACAGAATTCTAACTAAAGTCTTTCACAGTGAAACAAAGCTGGATTTTATTCATTTAAACGTGTTAGAACATAAATAAAAAAATCAGTTCATGAATCAGAGTCAGTCTAGTTCTAAAGATCTTATCTTAGCAGCTTTACTCTTCATCTCTGAACCCCCGTAGAGAGACTTTCTGTCATTCCTCAACCGTTCTCCAGGATCCTTGAAGGACTTTTAAAACCTCTTCTTTGGATGTTTCTGTCATTTGCTCCGTTCTCTGTCCAGATGATCCCACACTGCTTCAGTAATGTTAAGATATGGGTCCCAGGGAGGATCCGTCCCTCCATCAGACCCGCTGAAGTCTGGGTCCCGGGGAGGATCCGTCCCTCCATCAGACCTGTTTCCACTGATCTTTAGTCCAGTTCTTGTGTCATGTGACATACCTCAGCCTTTTCTCCCTGTTTCCATTCCTCAACAATGTCTTCTTGACAGCCATGTTTCCATGGAGACCATTTCTGATGATGCTTCGGACATCGGTAGATGGATCAGCTGAAGGTCCAGATGCATCTCTCAGGTCCTGGTTCAGGTCTTTGGGAATCACTTTGTTGCTGCTGAAATCCTGTTTTCTGTCTGTCAGACTGTCTGATCTTCGCCGGCTTTCACACATAAAACTACAGAACTAAGAAACAGACGGGAAGATCCAGTTTAAACCGGCTCCTTGCTAAGTTGTCTGTGATGTGTCGACACAACTCTGGCTCATCCCTTGAGTTAGGAGCCTATTTTATCCTGAATGATTCACAGGTCAGAGTTTTAAAAAATGCCCGGCAGTCCTGTAAACGAAAAGAAATTCCTGGATTGAAAATCAGAAAGTAAAAAAGTCCAGCACCCAGTGTCTAAAAGTTGCAAGAAATAAATAGAAGGATAAATGAATAAATATGACAGTTTAAACAAAAACAGCATTTATTGTAATTAAGAGTTTTACTCTTCAATAATTACTGAATTTTACGGCTCTTCTTCTTCTTCTACTTTATTGTGAAAAAACAGCATTATACATAACATTTGGGTAAAGAGGATTTCCTGTTGGGTTATACATTTGAATATTTAGCAGAGGTCGGTAGTTTTAGTCCATTTTTTCAGATGAGTTAAGGTTTTAAAATACAAGGAGAGCTCGAATTGTTTAAATGTTGAATAGCAGGTTAATCTTCAAAGGAATGTCATTTTCTGTGTGTAAAATTGGTGAATTGTCAAGTTCCCTGAGTACAATTTCTTTACCCCTCTGTGTTTGAGTCCATCTGGAAATCATCCCAAAACAGCATCACATGTTTACAATGAACAACTAAATGTTGCAGAGTTTCCATCACACAGTTAAAGATTTATTTTTCACATCTAGGACATCTAGGGTTTACTGGGTAACATCTGTGTATAATTTTAGACGACAGCGGTTTCATTTTGTTGGGAGAACGTATTTAAGAGCTCCAGAATCTGCCACTGAGAGCCGATTCAGTCCGCTCATGTTTTACTGGCCTTACTGGTCCTGAGATGAGCCACTTTCCCATAAAGGCATCGTTGAATTTCTTGTCTGAGATAGAGGTGCCATTAACAGTGATAGTAAAATGATTTAAATAATGTGGTGACAGAGATCTGTGCTGCAGCGTGATCAACACCTAATGCATTTATTACAGCACCTGCTCCTTCTGGGATACAGGAGCTGCTCGTAAAAGTATGGAAGCCCTTAACTGTTAATAAGCTGTTTTATAACGTTGTTGTTGGACCAGTTTCTAGAGAATAATAACTTCTTTCTGTGATATTGACACTGTTCCATATAAAGTATTAGTGAGGAGAGACCACCACAGGAGAACCTGTTTATGGAAGATGGACAGCTCGGATGTACCAACGGCATAAGGGTACATCGAGACCACCTTCTGCTAGAGATAAAGACTTTGTGGAGATTATTACTCTAAAATAAATTGAAATGAATCCTGTCTAAACAAGACTTCTTGTGTTTAAGAAGATTTATGATGCCCTTGATAAGCTTTCTGGTGTACTAAGTAGCAGTCTGCCATGAAGAGAGAAGTCTCTGACCAACCACGAGTTAAGTTTCAGTTACATGGATGAAAGTACTGGGCCCAAATTATCATACATTCTTTTCTTTTTTTTTTTCTTTTGTCATCTATTGTAATTCCAAAGTAAACCTTAGTAACAGATAAAGCTTGAGAGACTTTGTTTTTGCTTTCTAGAAAAAGGGTACATCAGCTGAGTGGGAAGTTTTTATCTGTCTACCATCAAAGCCTTTAAATTGGTGCTGTGTTGTAATGTTTGGTATTATACCAATAACTTGACAGGAGGACCGAGTTCTAGTTACAGCGAGTCAATCATTTATTATTTACCCCTTGGCCATACCGGAAGTACTGTTTTTCTTCCGGTCAGCCTTCACAATAAAACAGAAAAACACTGCAGTGTTATTGAAAGGTTGAAGATTTGGCCGCTTTTATTGTTTTTGGTCCAAGCGTGCATGCAGCACGCGCGTCTGCTGTTTTCTGATGCAACGGCTGTGGGAGGGGTCACGCGCAGGAGGAGGAGCGGCTGCGCTGTAACCATAAAAACCCACCGAGAAGAAGTTCTGAAAACAAACTGAGAGGAAGACAAAGAAAAGTCTGGAAACTGAGGTTTTCTGCTCCCCGACCGATAAAACGCTCGCGAAGTTCCCCGATAAACTGACATGAGTCACGTCGACGTGAAGAACCTGAAGCCCTCCAGCTTCGAGGAGAAGTACTACGATGAGTATGATTACTACAGCCTGACCGACAAATACACCGGTGAGGGTCGCTGATTTTCTGAACTAGTTAGCGGAAGTCTGGGTTGTTGTTTTATCCGTGTTCCGTGGTTTGTGTTTTAGAGGGTTCAGCCCGCAAAGGTAGAACCAAGAAGGAGGCCAGCGAGAACACGAACAGACCCAACCCTGGAGGACACGAGCGCAAGATAGTGGAGAAACTTCAGAACAGCGAGAAGAAAGCCAAGGAGTGAATATTGAGGTGAGCGGGGCCCTGACACTGAAATAACTAAATAAACTAATATAGAAATATCTGGACCCTTGTCAACATGCAACGTTGGCATCTTTTTAAGGTTGGAGGGAAAGTGGGCGTGGTCGCATTGAAACAAGACACCTGTCAATCACGCTCCACTGAGCGGCTGTGGACTAAAACGCAAACTTTGCACCCAAACATTGTTTTTATGTCGAAATTTATTAAGCCGAATTTTAAAAGAAAGTTTCTTAATATTAATTATCAACTGACTAAATTATTTAGTGGTTTATCGGGTTCAGAATGACTCCATTTTTAAACAAGGTTTGGTGTAAACAGAAGTTTGGGGTTAATTACCAAGTCAGCAACAATCTATGCTGAGCTCTCTCTTTGAACTTTGGCCAGCCTCCACTGGAGGCCAAGCTGGAAACGGGCAGTTAACCCTTACAGAACCAGTTGTACTTTATTCTAGTAAATTTTATTCGCTCAATAACTTCTCTAGTTAAAGACACATTGCACTCATTTTAATATACAAACACTAAATACTCATTCTATATAAACATTATTTAAACAACTTCTTCTTTTAAAATGTTTTATAAATTATTTTTTTCCAGTGAAAATTGTCCAAACATTTGCTCCTTATCTTGTCTGAGAAGGTCTCAGCTGTTGAAAGCTCAGATAATTGTGCCAAGTTTTCAACCTCCTCTAAATATAATTGTCAGGCATGGAGGAGTTGCATCTGAAGTTATTTATTTATTTTTTTGTCAGTCTAATGTTTTGATTTTCTTTTTTCCCCTAAACCAGGGCAACTCGGACGGCTTTTACCGGAAACCGACCACGGCCTCCTTGGCGACGGAACGAGACGTGCAGACGGCAGGAGCGTGCCGACGCTCCGCTGGACGGGGTTAAACCTGGGCGGGATGAGGGTCCTGCAGAGCCAGCTGCTGGTCTCTGATGCGGCTCCTCCGCCCGTAGGTGTTGTAAAGCTCCCACCTGAGTTGGTGTCACCTGTGTGCTGGCTCGGAGCGCGATGGTGTACCTGTGCTTGTGGTGTGGCAGCAGCGTAATTTCTCTTTGGTTGTTTGGAGTTTTTTACTTTTTTTAACCATGTTTTTATTAAAGTTGTTAATAAATGACTTGAGTTCTTGTTTCATTCTGTCAGACTTCTCAAACTCAGTATAGCAGTGATGCTTTTTAGATGTTAGATGGAAAATAAACAAATTCCCATACAGAGTTTAACTCCATACTTTTTATCTTTTAATCCCCAGATTAGCTGTAATCTAATTTACTGGCTGGAGTAATTAATTATTTTGGAAAAATCAATGCTTTCCTGTTTGTGCTTTGAACAGTTGTCCAGACAATCAAACCATAAGGACATAAAGTTTTGGGTTGAAACTCACAATTCTAGACATGAGTAATGAAACATTTCTGTCGTGGGTTGAATGGAAAATTACATTCTTGATGACGTGTTACAACAATAAAGAGAAAAACTATTAAATGCTAGATTTTATTGTCCAATATGCAGGTAAAAACATTTCATATGTACCTGCTTTCAGTGTTTATTAGTAGCAACAATATAAGCGACGATGTTAAAGCAAACTGTCAGAATAAAGTTATGAATAAAAAGCTACAGAATAACTTGGAAGCAGCCAAAACAGAAAATTCTGTATTAGTGATTTACTGGTTAAACCAAAAAATAAAATAAAATGAAATATTGTGCGAAACTTAATTTATTTCAGTAATTGTAATTAAAAAGTAAAATTAATATAAAGACTCATCACATTTTAATGATTGTGGATTGCAGCTTATAAAAACCCCAAAATCTAAAACTCAGAAAATTTGAATATTAAATGAAATCACTAAAAAAGCAAATAAGGGTTTCGTGTACAGAAAGTTGACCATCTGAAGAGTACTCGTGCATATGATCTCAGTTCTTGGTTTGAGCCTCTTCTGCATGAGTTCCTGCCTCCATGCGGCGTGGCATGGATCTTATCAGCCTGTGGTCCTGCTGGGGTGGGATGGAAGACCAGGATGCTTCAATAGCGGCTTCAACTCTTCTGCATTGCTCGGTCTCATGTCTCTTCTTCTCTTGGCTCCGTAGATTTTCTACGGGGTTCAGGTCAGGAGAGTTTGCTGGCCTGTCAGGCCCAGTAATCCTTGGTCATTGAACCAGGTTCTGGTTCTTGTGGCATCGTGAGCCGGTGCCAAGTCCTGCAGGAAAATAAAGTCAGCGTCTCCACAAAGCTTTTCTGCTGAAGGAAGCATGAAGCTCTAAAATCTCCTGGTAGATGCTGCGTTTAGTCCAGGTAAGAGGCTTCTGACGTTGTGTTCACGAGCATCTTAACAAGAGGAATACGACATTTGAAGTCCAGGTCCTGGATCCGTCTGTGTGTGGTGGCTCTGGAAGCAATAACTCCAGTCCACTCCTTGTGAAGCTCCCCACACATCTGAATGGCCTTTTCCTGATGATCCTCTCCAGGCTGCCGTCAGCCCTGCTGGTTGTTCCACCTTCTTCTTCCTCATTTTTACTTCCACTCAACTTTTTATTGAAGTGCTTTGATGCAGCACTTTGAGGGCATCTAACTTCTTTTGTAATCACCTGTTGACAGTTTCCCTCCTTGTGGAGAGAGTCAGTGATGGTTTTCTCCACAACTGTCAGGTCATCAATCTTCCCCATGATTGGGAATTCTACTGAAATAGACTTAGAGACCATTTAAATGCTCAGGAGTCTTTTGGAGGTGTTTTGGATTAATTAGCTGATTAGAGTGCAGCGCTTAGAGGCACCACATTGAACCTTTTCACACTTTTGTAATATTTGGAGAATGTAAATTTTTATGTTTTCATAAGCTGTAAGCCATGATCATCAAAATTATAATTAATAAATCCTTGACAAATCTCACTTTGCATAAGATAAGTCTATATATCAGTTTACATTTTTTAGTTGAATTACTAATTTAAAACAAGTTTTGTGCGATATTCTAATTTCTTGAGTTTAAACTGTAGTTAGATCCACGTGTTTGCGAGCAGGTCAAATTACGTTCCTCTAAATTAAAGATAAATCCTGTTTTTGTCTGTTTTAAAGACAAACTAATCGTTTTCCCACAAATGACATGCAGTACCTCCCCAGGCCACCAGGTGGCTGGCGACGCTGCGCGCTTCAAAGCTAATGGAGCGACTTCACACCACCAAAGAAGTAGATGCTATTCAGTTAGCAAGTTGACGGTAAATAAACAAATAATTATAAACGGTGAGTGACTTTACGGGATGTTTCTTGGGGAAAATGTGATTTGTGACGATTATGATCACGATTATTGATGAGCCTGAATAAAAATCACGTCGCTGCTGTTTATGTTTAAAGAAAAATATAATTATTCGGTGATACAGTCCAGTGCTAACACAGTTAGCACTGCAGTGGCGTTGCAGTATTTTGACTATTATTTGTAAATGTAAAGAAATAGTCTTTGTTTTCTTTTTGGAGCCACATCAAAACAAAGTAAACATCTTTCACAGCTTCATCAGAAAATGTCACAATGGTGCTCAATTCTTTGTACGAGTCTTTACTGAGACGGTTGATGCTGCAAACAGAACTCCATTCACACGTCTGGAATAATGTTTTTTATTTTTAATTAAACACAGATTTGATCATTTCTCCTGTAACACATCTGTCTGAATGTCAGAAGCTGACGGTGAGAGACATGTCGGCTGATACAAAGATAGCAGAGCTGCTCACTGAGCTCCACCAGCTCATCAAACAGACTCAGGTAAGTAAAGTTACTCAGACATGACCTGCCCAGCATGTTAACTTTGCAATGACCCAGTAATTACTGTCTTGTTACAGGAGGAGAGGTCACGCAGCGAACACAATCTGCTCAACATCCAGAAAACACACGAGAGGATGCAGACAGAAAACAAGAGTCAGTCACAACAATCCTCCCACTAACATAGTGTTTACATCTGAATGATCTCATACTCTGTCACACACACTTCCTGTTTACAATCTCCATTTAAATAAAGAATTGAATTGGAATTTAGGCTAAATTTTCCATTTTGAATTATGTACAGGCCTGGTGAAAATGTGAACAAAAGAAATGTAAACAGTCTCAAAGACTTTAAAGTCTGTTTACTTGTTAGATGACACCTTGATTTGTTGGTTTTTTTAGCTTCTCCATACTACCGCACTAAACTGAGGGGGCTGTACACCACAGCCAAAGCAGACGCTGAGGCAGAGTGCAGGTAGAGTCACATGTTGAATGTCTCTTAATGCTGAAACCATGACTGATAACTTTATTATTTTTTAATGTATTTAAAGTTTCTTCTTTATTTTATCCTCCTCGCAGCATCCTGCGCCACGCTCTCGATAAAATAGCAGAAATCAAATCTCTGCTTGAGGAGAGGAGGATCGGTATGTGTCTGTGCTGAAGAATTCACTTTAGAGATGGCTAACAGCAGATTTTAAACGTTTGGCATCTGTTTGGTTGTTGCAGCGGCTAAGATGGCAGGAGTTTACAGCGACAGCGACCCTCCCAGGAAGACGATGAGACGCGGCGTCTTAATGACGCTCCTCCAGCAGTCGGCCATGACGCTCCCGCTGTGGATCGGCAAACCCGGAGAAAGGTATCTGCTGCACCAACACCCGATGTCAGATTATTTAGTAAAATCAATCCTCAAGACAGCAAAAACTTAAATCTGTCATTTTTCAGTCATTTGAACTTTTATTTCTTTTCTTTTTTTTTTTTTTACAAACGCATCCAAATCAGTTATTTTCAACATCTTCACAGAAAAATTTCATTCTGATTTTTACTCTGATGCAGGAACACGCTCCATTAAAAGTAGTAATAGATGCAAATAAAGACAGAAAGGTTTTTAGAATATCTAATAAACGTGTTCTGGAAGATTCTTTAATCAGTAGATTAACTGATGACAGGTGAGGGTGTCACAATTGGGTATAATAGCAGCATCCAAAAAATGTTTAATCTTCCCAGTCAAAGATGGGTCGTCCATCAGTGTCCATGGAGATATGGACATGTGCTACTATCCATGGGATGTCTTTTCCACGAGGTTCGTAGTTATTCCAGCAGGAATGATGTCAGGTCTCATTCTGAGATGATCAGCTGACATCTTGGATCCAGCAGGAATGGACACGGATTCCTCTGGAAAACTAAAACAATCAGGATCCTCAAAATGGAAACATGATGTTCCTGCAGCAGATTCTAAATTCATTCCTACTTTCTAAATACAGAGAAGTTGGTCAATGAAGATGCTGAAAATAATTTCTCTGTTTTAGCTAAATAATTTATATTTAGTTGTATTTTCAAAAAACTTCAAATAAAAGCTAAGATAACCACCGGTTTTAAGCTAACATCAGGGAAAATTCCTCTTTAGTTTCCCCTCTGAGACATCAGTAATTTGTCCCGTCCCCCCCATAGCCCTCCTCCGCTGTGCGGGGCAATCCCAGCCAGCAGCGACTACGTGGCCAAACAGGGCGACAAGGTGGCGGCGAGGGTGAAAGCCGTGGACGGAGACGAGCAGTGGATCCTGGCTGAGGTGGTCAGCTACAACCACTCCACCAACAAGTGAGAGCAACACACACTGTGACGTGTGTGTATTCAGGATGTTAACACACAGAGGAAAACGTAAAGTTTTCCAACACGTGACATTTTTTTCCCTGCAGATATGAAGTGGACGACATCGATGAAGAAGGGAAAGAGTGAGTTTTTTATTTCAGCTTCAAAGTTTGATTTGTCCTCATTTATTTCACAACCCATAACTTCTTAAAAGTTTGGACGCAGCGTAAAATGTAAATAACAGAATCTCATCAGGTCATATTTTATTCCCAGTAGAAGATTAACAACATGTTAGATGATGAAACTGACATTTTACCATCTGATGGAGAATATGAGCTGATAGTGAATCTGATGGCATCCGGAGTAAAGTAGTTCCAGGGTGATGTTCGGCACGGTGCAAAAAGTAGTTCCAGGGCGATGTTCGGCACGGTGTAAAAAGTAGTTCCAGGGTGATGTTCGGCATGGTGTAAAAAGTAGTTCCAGGGTGATGTTC
>JBAMHW010000023.1:27162016-27172892 GCA_037177495.1 Rhadinocentrus ornatus | reverse complement strand
AAATAAATAAATAAATAAATAAATAAATAAATAAATAAATAAATAAATAAATAAATAAATAAATAAATAAAAGTTTATTATAACATCCTGGATCATCCTAGTTTCTGAACCAGGATAACCAGCTTCATGTTGGTGATGTTTTTTACCAATTGATGACGATGATGAAGGTGATCTTCTCTGCATGTGTTACAGCGCAGTCAGCCTCCATCATTAACTCCATGCACTCTCCCACCAACCTACTGTCGCCGCAGTGAGTCACTGTGCTTGATATTCAGCTTTCTTCTCATTGTTCACAGTTTCCACTATTTATTTTCTTTCTTTTGTTTTCTTTTTAATCCAGCCCAAGTTCCATTAATATGGGGATTCATCAGAGACTTCCATCCTACGCCCCGACAGAAACCGGTCAGATTCTCTTTCAGACTTAAATTCAGACTTATCAGCGATGTTAGTTGGTTATAAAAGTGGCTCATGAGTTTACATTTTGATGTGGAAACTGTCTTAACTCAGTAACTTCTGTCCAACAGAGAGTAATCCAAGTTACGAGAATCCAGTCCCGGGTAAGAGCTCCCATCTTGTTGCATGTCAGATAAACTCAGACTCAGATTATTTTATTTAAACACCTGGACGACATTCAGAGTGCTGCAGTGGTTCACAACTTAGGTTTTTGTTTGTTTTTCTGAGGTACACATTTCTAGACCACAAACACCCAAACATGCTGACGATTTCTCCAGAGAATTATAAAATAGAATTCACAATCATGGTTAGATGCCCTCAAAGTGCTGCATCAAAGCACATCAATAGAAAGTTGAGTGGAAGGAAAAATGAGGAAGAAGAAGGTGGAACAACCAGCAGGGCTGACGGCAGCCTGGAGAGGATCATCAGGAAAAGGCCTTTCAGATGTGTGGGGGAAGCTCCTGAACACCACGTCAGAAGCCTCTTACCTGGACTAAATAACCTGGTCTGCTGGTCCAAAGTGCTTTTTTCTGATGAGGCATATTTGCATCTCATGTGGAAATCCAGGTCCCAGAATCTGGAGGAAGGATGTAGAAGCAACAATCCAATACACTTCAAGTGCAGCGTGAAATTTCCACAGTCATGTTGATGTGGGAGCCAGGTCATCTGCTGGTGTTGGTCCACTGGGCTTTATTAAGTCCAGAGTCCACGCAGCATCTACCAGGAGATTTTAGAGCGCTTCATGCTTCCTTCAGCAGAAAAGCTTTGTGGAGATGCTGACTTTATTTTCCTGCAGGACTTCGCACCTGCTCACTCTGCCACAAGAACCAGAACCTGGTTCAATGACCAAGGATTACTTATTTATTTATTTATTTAATGTAAAATTCTACTTTTCCGCGATTTAGAGTTTGGGGTTTATAAGTTGTAAATTATAATAAGCAAAATTATAACAAATAAATACTTAAAATATCTGACTTTGCATGTAATGAGTCTATATAACATATTAGTTTCCCGGATCGGCGCTATGGAGGATGTCAGGCCGAGGCACCAGAGAGCAATAAAGTTTTTACAGGGAAGATCTGCAGAACAGATCAAGATGGATTAATTTAGGAATATATCGAATACCAGAAGGGAGTGTAGGAAAGAGTGTGAAGGCCTTTATAAAGGAGCTAATTCATTTAGTCCTCCAGCCAATGTCTGAAGTACATATACAAATAGAGCGCGCTAGGTACTTCAACGTGATTTGTAACTTGGGGGAATTGTTGGACAAAGACTTGTTTGACTAGACAAGAGACTCTTTGAGCATGAACTTAAAAAAGAAATGGAAGGGAATGTATTAGATTTGCTGGACCTATTGGGTCCAACAAATCCAGTTCAGGACCTGGACTCGAGGACTTAGACGCAGACTAAACTGTAGCGTCATCAGAAGACTTTGAACTCTGTGAATTCTGGCTTGATTTTTGTTGTTTTCTGCAGGACCTGACTCCATTGAGAGCGATGCTGAAGAAGGATACATGTAGGTTTCCTTTGCGACACAAAGCTGTTTTAGCAGTTTCTATTTAACCAGAATTTGATCCTGTTTATATTTGTTCTCTGGTCTCTGCAGACAAGTGTTGCCTGAACCTGATGGTCCACCGGCCAATCCGAGCCGAGCCTCGAGCATCAGTTCAGGTAAACTTTAAAAACACAAATTCAGGCCTTCACCGGTTTATGGTTTATGACTTTATTTCTAATTATTTTCATCTGGTTGAGAGTCTGCTTAGTTCAGAGGAAAAGAATACTTGAACATGAAGTGAAAGCAGCAGTGAATGTATTTCTCTATTTTCATGTTTGATGCCCAATATGCAGCCTAAAACAGCAACAAACAGTTTATAAACGCCCTCTGAAGCTCTTTACTACTTCCTGGTTCCTTAACCAATCACATGCGACTCCCCACGGTTCCCAAACAACATGGCAGTGTTTGATATTTTATGTCGGCAAAAGAGCCTGCAGTAATGATGTTTTGGCCAAGTGAATAGTGCGTTTGTCCTTTTAAACTCCTTATAAACAAAGGGAAAACAGCGAGGGCAGGGGCGTTGCTAGACACAGGGCTCTACAGGGGCCCAGACCCCATTATTCAGATTATATTTTTTATTATAAAGACCTGCTATGTTTATAAATTAACAAGGTTATGTTCCGTCTGCTTCCCTTTGCTAACCCGACTGTTACTGCTGCTTCCAAACAACTGCCGCTGTAAATCAAACAATAAATAATATAATTTTTTAATAATAAAAATATAGTTGTAATAGACTTTAAAAAAATCCTCTTTTTGTGAGTTGTCAAACAAAAGTGAAACATGCAAATGGAGAATTTATAAACTAATCAAATGTATAAATTCATATGGATTTCCGAGAGAAAAGTGAGGAGGACAGACACAGGAAGGAAAAATTAGTAGGTGTGTGAGTTTGTGATTGAGTAATGGAAAAATCTGAATTGTAGACCGCCTTGATGGAAATGAAAATAAATGTACATAAGCTAGTGAATTACACCACCACAATGTTAGAAATGTAGTTTTACATTGTGTCATGGACAATTTTCACAAAATTGCCATGGGTAGGGGGGCCCCTTGGACACTGTGTGCCCAGGAACCCCTGCACTTTTAATCTGGCCCTGTTTTTTACATATTATTTTTAATGCTTGATGCCTGTGCACAGATTTATAGCTGGAACAAATTCATACAGTGTCATGCAAGAACTAATCAGCTGTTTGTTTACATTCACAGACACTCAACATGACTACGAGAACGTTGGTAAGTTCCTGTTTTCCTGCTGGTAGACCGTTTAGTGATTAACTTTTTTTTTTGTTCATATTATCTTTTATTTGTTTTCAGCTAAATCAGAATCAGAGTCATCTTCACTGCCAAGTAAGTTTAAATATACAACGACGGTGTTTTGAACTTTTAGGTGACTAATGCATCCTTGTTCTGTCTCTTTGCTCTGATTGGCTCTTTATTACTGGCTCCGCCTCCTGTTAGCAGCTGCTTTGTTTTGGTTCGAAGGATTCTCATTAGCTGTTACAAAAGATCAGAACCCAACAAGATGCTGGGTGCCCTGATAGAAGGAGTCTGTTGACTGGGGAAGCCAAAAATTCCCAGAACCAATGAGGTGCAGCGAGGTAACAGGAGGCGGGGCCAGAAATACAGCCAATCCTGAACAGCTTCCTTCTTCCGTCGCTACCACGGTTTCTTTTTAAAGTCATTTTAACTCATTCCGTCCCAGAACAACACCTGAACTCCGAAGGTGCTTTTACAGACACTCCAATTCATGAAAATCCAATTTAATCCAATTCATTATAGTCCAAAGTCTAGCTAAGGAAACAAATGGATTTGATTAGATCTTCTCTTTGATTAAATCCTCCATCCTGAGTGGATAGTAACCTCCATCAGGACCAGAACCAGGAAGGAAAACCTCCATCAGGACCAGAACCAGGAAGGAAAACCTCCATCAGGACCAGAACCAGGAAGGAAAACTTCCATAAGAACCAGAACCAGGAATCCATTGTGATTGGTCAGTTTATGATTATGTTTCCGGATTTTGGGATCTTCTTGCTGAACGACTGTGGAACAACATCTCCTTCTTCTGAACTTGTGCTGTAGAACGATCAACCGATGGATCCTTTTTTCTTTCAAAGACACTGCAACATGTCGGTTATTATAAAACAGGAAAAACTTGCAGGAACTGAAGCAAACCATCGAAGAATAGTATATAAAAGTATATACGCACATTTCACCATGTCACCTACACGAACCCAACCTGACAGAGTATGTCTCAGTATGTTACGTAGGTGGTCCTTGAAAACTGTTTTATATGTCAGTCAGTGGACAAATCCTGGTCCAGAATACTTTCAAGGTTCCTCACTGTTGCACTGGAAGCCAAGGTAATACCATCCAGAGTAATTCCATAGTCGGAGTCGTCCTCAGAGGTTCAGGTCCAAAGAAAACAACCACTGTCTGTCTGGATTTAGGAGAAATTCAAGTCTTTATGTCTTGATCACACCTTTGTAATCTGACCAACTGATGTCATCACGCTTCCTTTTGTCTTCTGGTCTCCTCAGAGAGCGGAGACTATCTGAACGTGGACCCGCTGACATGTTCACGTGAGTTACAGGTCACATGATCGCATGTTTTTTCTGAGAGAATTGGTACGGGGAGATCTTAAAACAAGTTTTAGAGTTAAAACTGGGTGTGAAAGATACAAGGTGATTTTAGAGTCTCAGAGAGCTGATTTATTTATTTATTAGCTAAACATAAGCGTTATGCCGTCAAACTCTTAATTCCAGCCAAAAGTACGGAAGCCTAGAGTGGCCATGATAAGATTTTTTTTTAACTAATTTTTTAAACTAACAGAATAATTTATCTAGAAAACAGGAATAATTGTTATTGAGATTGAAGGTTACTTATTGTTAATAACTACAATAAACCAAAAGTTGTTTCCAGGAAGTGAAGAGGAATCATGCGAAAGTACAAGCTAGTCATATTTTTTTTTTACCTCGCCTTGTAAGGACACAAAAGCTTTTTATCTTGTGATATGCTTCCTCATTCAGATCCTGCTGTTACTTACACATTTAGAACGTGTGTTTAAGATTTCCTGTTACTCATGATTTTTCTTTCACCTGCAGCGTCGACACCTGAACTCTCGTCTCAGAGCGACAGCGACGATTACGAGGCTAACTACGTCAATCAGCCTTCTGTAGGCGGATTTACACACCTGTAAGTTTGGATAAACATCCCGTGAAACAGCAGCCAGCTAAGGTTTTGTGTTGCTCCATTCAGATGATCGGCATCTAGTCCAGTTCCTGACGAGAGGAGCCGACCACCTCGGACCCCAGTGAGCCCTTCAGCCTCATCTTCATCAGTCCACATTTATTCTACAATAATCTGCAGGACGAACGTGTCTCTTTGTGGAGAGCCGAGACTCCTTTTTCTCATATATACATATATACATATATATATATATATGTATATGTGTGTGTGTGTGTCTCTTTGCTTTGTTGTTGTTGTTTTTTATTTTCTAACTTCCCGTTTGAAGGGCCGAACAGGTTTTTGAGATTCTTCCATCCTGCTCTTGCCACAATCAGACTTTACATGGATGCAGGACTTCTTCTTCTTCTGTTTTCTTGGCACTGGTCATGTAGGGATTTGGTGAATTACCGCCACCAACTGGTGGCTGTGGTGAGGTACCCACAATCCACTTCTCTCTTCAAGAAAATGCCAAATTCAGATTTTTAATATGTGGTGAGTAATAAGTTTGCTATTGATTAATTTTTAAAAAATGATCGCCAAAAAGTAGGAAAAAGAAAATCATGTTCATTATTTTCTGTTTTAGTGACAAACAAATCTGCTTAGAAACCTTGGAGTCATATTTTCTTTTATTCTGAAAGTAAAAATTTAACAAAAAGTGGTTCTACAATCTAAAATCTATCTTTTTTTTAAGGCTAAGAGAGGATAATAGTGGAATAAAACTGAGAAATATGGAAATATATAGAGGTATTATTTTGTCATTTGTATCTACTTTTATTTTTTTTCTTTTAAATTGAATATTATTATTCCCTATTTATTTTTAATTCGTTTTTAAAAAACAAACTTTCTTAGAAATTCTATGTAATTTTTCGTCTATTCCTCTTTTTTGCAAATTTACTCTTCCTTTTTATTTATTTACCCTATAAGGGAGCTGTTTAGCAGCTAATCTGACATAAATCCTGTTAAAACTGCAGTTTACTGCCTTCATAAAGCCACATTAATCCACAGATTAAAATAAAACCACAATAAACGCAACATGTTTGTTGTTACTACTACTAAAATGAAGCTACTCCAAATTTTTAATGTTTCCAGCTTTTAATGGGATTTGATCAGAAGGATCTGAATGAGAGAAGTCTTTCAGTAGACTTATTTTTCTTTCTTTTGTTTAATTCCTTTGTATGAGCCCCAGTTTGCTCCACCAGCTGCTTGAAACAAAATAATTTTGTCATAATGTTTTGTCCATAACAGGTGTTTTGGGCAAAATTTGGTACAGAAGAAAACTTAAAACTGGAGCTGAAAGTCTTTGTTTATTAACGTCTAACATGAGGAGGTGGAATCCTTTCCTAGAAAAACTGACTTTAAATTCATTTAGTAACTTATAGATGAACAGATGATCATAACAGTCCATCTTCAGAACAAGTTAGGAGACAGTTCAGATGGGAACTTTCTCACTTTCCAGCTGATTTTTTTCTTTACGTGTGAGATATTAAAATTTACAAGGTGAAAGTTTATGGTTGAAAAGTCCATGTGTTCAGCGCAGTCATAAAGGTTGGAAACACTAAATTAACTCCAGATTAGTCCAGATTACTAACAACAGGAGACGTCCTGCTGTCCGGTGTCTGTTTCCGAATCAGCCAGAACTTTTTTTTTGTTTTTTTAACCCGCCATCCAGCTTTAATGGTGTCTGACATCATGTGTTTTAGCTTTACTTTGATTTTACTGACAACTCCTGAGAATGTCTTACCCCTGTCTATTTATGTGGCGTTACCATGGTTACTGATACCTCTTGGCGTATAATCCATGTTTGTGATCTAGAAATGTCTAAGTGACTAAATGATTAAAAAAAATCAAACAAACTTGCGGCTGTTTGGCATTTTGTCACAGATTACAGGAGCGGAGTGCTTTCGGAGTTTGGAGAGCGTTATGTGGAGGAACAGCTGCTAACGAGGTCTCAAAAAACGAATGAAAAATTTAATTTTTATTCCAACACAAACCTACAGCTGGTGGCAAGAAAACTTTATTACCACAGGCATTGAAGCTTAGACAGAAATTCACTGCCCAAAAAAATAAAGGGAACACTTGAACAACACAATGTAACTCCAAGTCATTCACACTTCTGTGAAATCAAACCGTCCACTCAGGAAGCAACACTGATGGACAATAAATTCCACCTGCTGTTGTGCAGATGGAAAAAACAACAGGTGGAAATTACAGGCAATTAGCAAGACACCCCAATAAAGAAGTGGTTCTGCAGGTGGTGACCACAGACCACTTCTCAGTTCCTGCTTTCTGTGCCTGTTTGAACAGTTTTCATTCAGTGAGACGGTTCTCCAACAGCTGTTGTGTGTATTTTGTGGACCATGAAAACATTTAAAGCCTGCAGAAAGTGGCCCTTGAGGGTCGGAGTTGTTTATGTTTGTGTGCTGACAGACGAGGAGTTGATGCAAGATGATGACAAGCGAAGTGAGTCATGTAAAACCTGTAAAACCATATTTTTGATGGTGCTGATGTAAACTTTAAGGTCGACCACGGCCCAGGAAGCTGGTGACTAGTCTGACAAGCACGACGCCTCTGTTAGTCCTTGCTGGGAATGGTGGTTACCTCAGGGCAGTGTGGTCCAGAAGATCTGGGTTCAAGTCCCCAGTGTGCTACTCAGGAAGGAAGGTCCTTAACCCCTAATTGTAAGCCCACTGCTAATTACATTTGTGTACAAGTTTTTATTTTTCCAGACGTGGATTATAGAGGAACTCACTCCCTCCTGTTCCAGAGCAGTCGCGTCTCCACCCGCAACCACACCCAAATGAACCCCATTTATCTCCTGCTGCTGATTGGACCGAACCACTCTCCCAATAGGTGTTTCTCGTAAATTATTCAACAAACTTTTCCTGCTAAAATTAACTGATACAAAATCTTTAAATTATTTACACACATAAAGTAGCCTCCTTAACACCCCAAAATGAACTAAACCCAAAACCAATATACACATAAACTCTTGACCCCTCTGCCCCATGGTCTCTCCCAAACCATAAAGGAGTGTCCAGGCCACCTGAAACCCATTTGCCCAAACGCCCTGGAGAGAACAGGTGAGACACCGTTACACTATTAATTTACCTATACACTTCATATCTACACACAATGTTCCTGTTTGTCCCTATTAACGTCTGTCTTTCACAGGAATCTGCAAGACAAAATCAGATGTCAGGATTTCGTTGTTTAATAAAGCAATTAAACATTTTGTGTGCACAAAGCAACTGTACAATAATTTATATTAAACAGTCCATGTAAGGAACCTCTGCTTCGTTACAGTAACCATCACATATTTCCTCTCAAAATGTAGAGGTAGCACAGTGGGGTTTCGTCCAGGCTCAGATATTTATAGGAACTACCAGCTCTTCACACTGAGCCGCTGACTAGCTCAGCTGGTGGGGTTTCCACCTCCCACTCGGGAGACCAGAGTTCAAATCTGGGTGTGAGGCCACTAAATGCTACGGCAAGGGGGAGCCAGGACGCCAGGACACAAGGGGGAGTTAACTTCCCCCCTTGAAGTAGGATGTTTTACAGTAAGGAAATATCAACACAGATGACACCTGTGACAGAATGACATGTATGTGCTTGAGATGATGATGATGATGATGATGGATAGGACACACCCCAGTCTGGAATGATGTATATGGATGTATACGGCTCTATGATGTAAATACACATCCAGGCCTGGTGGTTAAAGGGTCCCCCTACGATGTTTGTACCACAGGTGTCATCATACGTTGATATATCCCCATCATGTATATATATATATATATATATCTCAGTCAGTGTGTATTTTATTGTTTTAATGTAACATTAGTCACTACTGTTTGTGTTTGGTTTTAGTAGTTCGTAAATGTCTGTCTATGACCCCTTTTTTCCGAAGGGTGGGGACAAAGACATATCAACAGCATCCTTCCATTGTTCTGCCCCCGGTTTGTGGAACGGTGGTCGGTACATAAAGGTGCTACATATACAAAGAGTTTGAATTCAATACTTGTTGTTTGTAGAGTGCTTTAAGCTGATGGTTCTTTCCTTTAACCCTGTAGTTGAACACTACCAGTGTAAAGGTAGCAGCCCTACCTGGTACTGTAGGAATAGTAGTAGAGTCCTCCTCACCTTGTCATTAACATAAGTACTTCAGATCCTTTTTAGTGACGCATTGTGTATGAACTCATCAATCAGGCTGCAGTTGTGTTTCAGATCGTTCTACATCATCTTGTGTGAAAAAGTAAAATTCCAGCCGTTTGTAGTTTCCTGATTTATAACCCCCTACTTTTAACCTTCCCAGAATACAGGGAGGGGACACGGCCCCCTCCCCAACCCACCAGAGCAGGATGGTTTTATGATCCAGGTACTGGCAACGGGCAGGATTTGAACTAGACGCTGCACCACTGGCGACTTACGGTTCTCTGCCAACCCCACCACGCCACCGAGGACCCTTCACGTCGGGTTATGTTCTATTGGTGCTTTTATCTTTTCATTCTGGTCCTTGGACTTGAAAACTGATGTTGAATCATAAGGTCTGATACCGCGTCACAGCCTGAGCTCTTCCAGAGAGACTTTCATGGTTTTCATGTTAAAGCTTTTCACTTTAAATGGGACTCTGAGGAAGGAGAAACATTAAATCCATTCCTCTCCAGGTGAGACTGGAGTTGAACCTGCAGCTTGTTGATCTTCAGCTAGTTCCCCATCACCCTGAGCTATCCTCTCACCTGCATCAACTGTCCTTGGAGCATTTCTAACAGGCAAGGCAGTTTATTTCTAAGCACATTTCACGTGCAGGACAATTCAAAGTGCTTTACATAAAACAAAAGCATTACAGGTATTAAGAAATAATAAAAGGCAGAATAAAACAGCAAGAATCACAATAAAATCATAAATTACATTAAAATGATTAAAAAGAGAAGTTAAAAAGTTACTGTGCAGAATTCCTTCATAGACACATGATAAACTAAATGTTTTAACCTGGATTTAAAAGTGTCTACATGTGGTGAAAGTTTAATCTCTACTGGCAGTTTGTTCCACTTGTTTTCAGCATAACAGCTAAATGCTGCTTCTCCATCTTTAGTCTGGGGGTCAAAAGTCTTCACCCAACACGGTGAGCTATTCCTCCCATTTTTGGATGTTAAACATCAGTCTCCTGAGTAAATCTTTGGCTCTTCTTTCCACCAAGTAGGAGACAATAAAGGGAAATTTTGATGTTTTTTAGGCCTCATTTTAAAAAACATATTTACACAAAGACATACATACATATACTATCTATACTGGCATATATTCATATATACATATATACATACGTATATACGTACATAGAAGAATAGAAACATGCATACATACATACATGGACACATGTAAACATACTTACATACAGGCATACAGAAAGGAAAATAAGTATTTGAACACCCTGCTATTTTGCAAGTTCTTCCAATGGGAAACATGGAGGGGTCTGAAACTTTCATATAGGTGCATGTCCACTGTGAGAGACATAATCAAAAACAAAAAATCCTGAAATCACAATGTAGGATTTTTTAACTATTTAATTGTATGATGCAGCTGCAAATAAGTATTTGAACACCTGTCTATCAGCTAGAATTCTGACCCTCAAAGACCTGTTAGTCC
>JBAMHW010000023.1:27108573-27121000 GCA_037177495.1 Rhadinocentrus ornatus | reverse complement strand
AATACTGGAGGAAACACAGGAGGGAATATGTGAGGAAACACTAGAGGAAATACTGGAGGAAACACAGGATGAAACACGAGGGAATACATGAGGAAACACTAGAGGAAATACTAAAGGAAATACTAGAGGAAACACAGGAGGGAATATGTGAGGAAACACTAGAGGAAATATTGGAGGAAACACAGGAGGGAATATTTGAGGAAACACTAGAGGAAACACTGGAGGAAACACAGGAGGGAATGTGTGAGGAAACACTAGAGGAAACACTGGAGGAAACACAGAAGGGAATATGTGAGGAAACACTGGAGGAAACACAGGAGGAAACACTCGAGGAAACAGGGGTATTGCTCAACTGTGGGGGTGATGACAGTGGGACAGACAATAACAGAAACCATGGTGTCTTCTACGTGATCTCTGTTGACTTTCTAACATTTATCATCCATTTAGAAGAAGAACCTCTCTGTATGAGCAACTGACAAACAACAGCATCACAAGCTCACCGTGTGAAAGACGCTCGCCGATCTCAGGTGTCCCACTGATGTCCAACGGTCCCCCTCCTTCAGCATCTTCTTGTTCACTGCAGCAAACAGAAGACAGTTAAAATCCAGAGAGACACATGACCTGTGGGTGTAAAGATGCAGCTGATGGAGACGTCATCATTACCTGAGACAGATGCCGTTCCTGATGTCGCTCAGCCAGGCTCTCATCTGAACGGCATCTCGGGTTTCAATCACGTACTGCGCCAAGCCGTCCAGCTGAGAAGGACAAAAGAATCATTCAGATCAGAAATTAATGCTAAAAGAAAGTTGGGAGATTTTTTTAAAAACTCAAATCTGGGATTTGTTCATTTTGTTCATTTTGTTTCAACCTTTGTTTAACCACAGCGAGCAGAGAGAGAATGAACTTTAAAGCAGCAACACAGCAGAAGCTGTCACAGAGTCAAAGAAAGACAGAAATCTGGAATTTCCAGATTCTAAAATATCCAGCAACATGGATCTGGATGAATCTGGAAGACTCTCCAATCACCTGATTAACTGGCAAGGATGGACGTATCGATAATCTGGAATCAATACTTCAATTTCTGCCTGTCAAAATATTAGGATTCATACTTTGTTTTTATTTTTTATATCCCAATTCCACTGAGCTGATGCAAAACATCCTAATGATGATGGTGTTGCATTTCCATATTTCACAGGTTTAATGCAGATTCTTGAGCACCATGTTCTTTCAATTTAAGAAATTTAATGAGTTTTATATTAACATGTAGCCCAGTTGTTGTTTTTTTGTTTGTTTTATTATTTGAAAAAGATTTACTCTCATTTTATTACTCATTAATATATTTTTATAAGCATTACTTTCAAATATAACACTAGTCTATGTTCATCTACATGTTTGTCTCTTCAGGATAAACTCCCAGAATACCTCAGCACCCATCTCTCTGACAGATCTAGTAGTTTCCATCTGGTAAAACAGCTTTTTCCTACCATGCCCCGTGGTCCTGGAATAATCTCTAAAAAACTCTTAAGTTAAAATTGCTCGAATCTATTGAAGATTAAAGAGTATTTCTCATGAAGGATGCAGTAAAGAAGGAATGTCATTGCTTCTATTGATAAGATGCTACATGAAGAGCTGTCTTTTGCTTTATTGGAATATGTGATTATACACATATATGTTTAGTATAGTAGATTTTTTTAAATATAGTTGAATTTCTATGGCTGATATTTTGGTCAGGCCTCCCTGGTTTAAAAAGATTAAATAAGTAAAAATAAAAACTCCCTATTTACTGGTGATACGTAAGGGTGCCAGGATAGGGTATAAAAGTAGCATCCACCAAAGGCTTTGTCTTTTCAACAAGGTTCACCATCTTAGTCCAAACTCCATCAGAGAATCATCAAAAAATAAACGAAATTATTTCTCAGTGACAGACTGTAAAGAACTTTGGTGTTTCAGCATCTACACAGAAGAACGTTAGAATAAGAAACAGTTATTTCAGCAGGACAGACAAAAAATAAAAAAACTCATGTGATACAGATTTTACAGTCACCCTTTTAAAATCAAACTTTTACCCACAATCCTCTGCTGTTTCAGGCTACTCTAAAGTAAGTTTGCATTCTAGTTCCTCTGAAACTCAAACAGCAGTTAAACACGGCTTTATGGAAGAAATCTTATCCAACTTGTCCGCATAGCACAAAAAGAAACCACAGCAAGGCAGCGGAGACCACAATAATATGAAGAAGACATTCATCACAACATCTCTGTCCTCAGTGAAGGACAAACCAATTTCTCGCTGAGGAACATCAGAACCTCCAGGAGGAGAAGATAGGAAAATAAACAAGCAACACCTCATTCAGGCTGATGCAGAAACAGATTTAGAAGAAGAAATCATCACCTGCAGTAGAAACGTGTTCTCCTTGTCGGGGACCTCCAGCGCCGTGGTGCTCCTCACCTCCACGATGGAGCAGCAGGGGACGATGAGCCGGGGCTTCGATGACTGAGGAGTCAAGCGGAGCTTCATCATCACAAGGTTAAAAAGCTGCTGTCCAGCAGCAACGTTGCTGTTCTGACATGGTGTCACAGTCATGGTGAAAATCTAAAGCTGCTTTTAATCCACATTTCAGGGATTTTCAAGCTTCCCACGCTGATGTCTCAGAGAGAAAATATCATTACTTCTTTTTAATATTTCTGCAAGTTACACCAGGAAGATGCAGCACACTGACTTCTGGTAGCCGGTCTCCTGATGGACTGAAGTTTGTGGTTTTATGTCCCATTTAAATCTGCTACAGGATCAGAACCAGCTCCAAAATCTGCGTTCTGGTTTTAGACAATATTCATCTCCGGGACTCTCAAATGAATCAATCTAAGAATCTTTTATTGCTGCTCTCAATCCTTAAAAAGGTCAACTAATTATATGGGAAGTGAGATATGTCAATGATTTATTTATTATAATTTGGATGATCATTGCTTACAGCTTACAAAATCTAAACCTCCAAAAATTAGAAAAGTGTGAAAAGGTTCAATGTTGTAGCCTCTAAGCGCTGCACTCTAATCAGCTAATTAATCCAAAACACCCCCAAAAGACTCCTGAACATTTAAATGGTCTCTGAGACAAGATGAGACATGAGACCGAGCAATGCAGAAGAGTTGAAGCATCCTGGTCTTCCATCACACCCCAGCAGGACCACAGGCTGATAAGATCCATGCCACGCCGCATGGAGGCAGGAACTCATGCAGAAGAGGCTCAAACCAAGCACTGAGATCATATGCACGACTACTCTTCAGAATAAAATAAAACTGTCATTGCAGAGAATGTCAACATTTCTGTATTCATCATCCTTTTCTATTGATTTCATCTAATATTCTAATTCTGAGATTTTTGAGTTTTCTGTAAGCCACCATAATCAAAATTACACGCTTGAAATATCTCAGTTTGCATGTATTAAGTCTATATATTAGTTTACCTTTTTAAATTGAATACCTGAAATGAATCAAATTTTGCACGATATTAAATTTTTGGGAGTTTCACCTGTATATGGTAATGTAAGAACAACACGAGAAAAGCACTGTCCCCTTCAGAGCTTCTGCTAATTTCTCCACTTGAAGCAAAGCAAACAAAGAACGTGTCACGTGAAAGCAGAGAATCTGCTGATTATAAAGATGTGTGTCTCATCACTGTGGGACAGAAACTCTGGGAGCAGCCAGAACCAGGAATCATGTCTTAAGATGATAAACTCTGCTAATGTGCTCTACTATGACTCCGTCCTTGTTGGAAATTAATCATGAAGGCCCTGCTAGTTTCCATGGTGATGGAGGTTTCATAGCAAAGTATTCACTCATCCTATTCTCTGGATCCTCACGGTATTTTAGGTGAATGTGGGGACTATCCCTGGATTGTCTTGAGTCTGAGATTGATAGGTGTCCATCATCATCGGCCGATGGCTTCCTGAGATATTTACCTGCGTAACATCTCTATTAAAACACCTGGAAACCTGCTCAGCCTCACTTTTTACCTTCTACCGGAGCTCAGTTCCATGTCAGATATTGCTTTACGTATTCCTTGAACTACTATACTCATTCCCGGGATTACTTTACTCATTCCTTGGTGAACTGGGCTGCCATCCTCTGGTGTGCACTGAAAGTAAGCCGTTTTCGTTTAGCGGGAGATAACCATTTACTATAACATCTACTGTGTTCCAGGTGAATTTACTCCGACACAGTAACACATTTTGATTCTGACACTCCTGTAGGAATCTCGTGTCTCAGCTTTCTTTACTGACCAGGATTATACACACAGCCCTTGCAGTTGTGAAGACATACTTCATTCATTATACGTGTCATTTCAGACAGGAGCCAGAAAAATAAGCTTCTAGATGAAGAAGTTAAAAAGGGCACTTTAATAATCTCTTATGGAAGATAACTTACTTTTGGTGGAATGAAGAATTCCAGGTAGTATTCCTCTCCCCGCTCGCCCCCCTCTCTGTCCCTCTCTCTCAGGACTAGGCGACATTTATGCCAGCGTCCCCCCCTCCAGGGTACGTTCCCTCCGCTGGCCAGAGGCTGCACTGGACCCGCCTGGGCTGCTGAGGACGAAGCTGAGGCAGTGTTGTTGTTGTCTGTACCGTGATGCAGGAGACCAAACGAGAAACTGGAGAAGCTGTGGCTTCCACTCAACTCGTCGCTGGAGGAGCTGACACTAACCCCGCCCTCCCGCACCAGCCGGCCCACCTTCCTTGGAGGCCCCATGGGGGCGGCGCTGCTTGGCGGCAGCATTGAGGAGGCGACGGCGTGAGAGCCGGCGGTGGCTGGCATGAGGACGGGGGGAGGTGATCGGGATAATCGGAGTTTCTCTAGACGATGGCTCCACTTGTCCTTCTCCCCTCCTTCACCGTTGCTCCGCCGCCGATCCCGAGCCACCTCCGACAGAGAGAGGGAGGTGGCGCTGCTTGAGGATGAGGGGGGCAGGGAGGAGGAGGATGAGTGAGGAAGAGAAAGGGGCATGGACAGAGACACGGGCATGGAGGAGGTGGGTGTAGGAGGCTGTGTGCCAGAGTTTCTCTTGGCGGGGTCCTGAACACCCATGGTGTAGCTGTAGCTGGAAGGCAGCGGGCTCTGAGCCGAGTCGCTGGAGGAGCTTCGCCAGTGCAGGATGCCACGGACGCTTCCCCGCACGCTGCGGCCCACGTTCCGCAGGGAGAAGCGCTTCTTTAGTTTGTTTTTGGAGTTGGGTGTGCCGTTACCTTTGGAGCTGGGTGGAGGAGTGACGGAGGAAAGAGGGATCTGAGAAGTGTGGGAGGGGTCTCCAAGCTCTACCTCTGAGGACTCCATTTCTCGCTCTTCTGGCTCCACATCCTCCCCAACCGACGCCACCCCGAGCCAGCTGTCCTCCTCCTCCTCCACAGGGGCTTCTCCATTCCCCGGGCCGAGCATGGCACCCCTCTCCTCACGCCTCCCGTTGTTCCCCCCCACCGAGGAGCAGCATGACGATGATGAAGATGGAGGCAGGACTTGTCCATGTGCATAAGAATCCTGAAACCTGTCCCCGCTGCGGTTCTCCAACACCAGCCGTGTTGGCGCAGGCTTGCACGAGGCCCGCGACGTGTTAGTAGAGGGGCATGGAAGGACCGCCCCCCCAGCTGCTGACAGGGGTGACACTGCTTCCTCCTCCAGGGAAGTAGCGTCTGACGGGGGAGCCCAGCTCACCATGTCATCACGCCCTGAAGCACAGCTCGGGGGTAGCGCCCCCTCCAGCTCACTCTGGAAGTGGCGAATGAAGCGGTCGGTGAAGCGGCGGCAGAAGGCGGCCGCCGAGTCCGCCGTGTAGTGGGGGTTCTCCAGAAGAAAAGCCCGAAAATGGCGTGCAAAGTCACCGGCAGCGACACGGGCATGGAGCTCACAGAATTCGGTCCAGCTCAGGGAAGGTGAGGGGGACGGCGTAGGGGTGTCAGACAGCGAGGACGGGTGAGCCTGGGGCGGAGGGCTTACTAGAGGTGGGAGAGGGGGAGGCCTGGGGGACAAAGGCAGCAGAGAAGGGGACGGAGGGGATGGAGAGGGGGAGGGAGACGGGGGTAAAGGAGAAGAGTCGGCTGCCCGTGGGCTGGGAGGGGTTAAAAGAGAGCCGTTCATCCTGGTGAAAGGCCGATTCTGACTGACCGTCGATATGTCAAACCACCTCAAACGTACAGCAGAGAACTGAAGTGACTGCACAGCTGGCGTAAATAACTGGAGCAAACACAGCACATTGGTCTTCTAATTTACAGATGAGTGTGAAGTGAAACGCTGAGCTCGGCCCCATCTAAAACAAAGAGTCACTGAGATGGGACGTGTGCAAAAAAAAAGAAGGTTGAATATCTGCAGTGGTTGGATACTTGCTACATTATTTTCTGATATCAAACACGATTCTCTGTCAGCATGAAAACGATGGTCTCAGACAGGCAGATGGAGGAAGCTGGATGACTGATTTACAAGGTCTTTCCCATCCTCATTGTCTGATGTACATCCAGAAAGGCGTGGCCACATCCTGGAAAAGACAGACAGGAACTTCAGTCTCACATCCACATCAACAAAAAGCATCACTGAGAGCTCACACACACACACACACAAAAATATTAAGTTTATAAATTAGATGAATATGAAACTAAGACAGGCTTCAAAATCAGCAGGATAAAGTACTGACCTGCTGCGCATAAGGAAATGTTTTAGTAAATCTAACTTCAGTGAATCAAACATTAAAGCTAAAAGGGGGGTGCTGACTTTGCAGAAAATACGATTTAATTTCCTTTTTTAAGCGCCTTATGTCAACAATAAGATACAAGAAAATTATCCTAAGTACCACCTAAAGTTTTTAGCAGACCCTGTCTTTTTCTACTCCCACTTATCCTTGTAAATGGCGAGTAAGCCTAACCTGCGTAAACACAGCTACACGGCGACTGCTGCTAGCAAGACAGGCGCTGACGAACCTAGCAACATGTCCAAGCCTAAGCAAACTGAGATGGACGTGAAAACTGAGTTACCTTCCTCATTCAAAATGGAAATAGCTGGTCTTTTCCAAACAGAGCTAAAGAGTGCGCAAGCCTCTGAGTTTGGTGTGATTAGGTCGGAGCTACAAGAAGTCAAGATGGCGATCGCAAATAACACCGACTTGGAAAAAGTTACGACAACAGCGTCAGCACGTTTATTTCAAATTTATTTCAAATAAGATAACCGAATACCTAGTACGTAATCAAACCCCAGGAATGTCCTCTTCTGTAGTTTGGGAATCGATGAAAGCTTATCTTAGGGGACAAATAATAACATATAGTGCCCATATTGATAAAACTCTAAATGAACGCCTAAAAAAACTAACTAAAGATATTTTTCAACATTGGCCCACAAAAACCAAGTTTAGCCTCTTGTCCACAAAACATGCGGAAAATCTTATAAATAAATCCAAGCACAAGACATACGAATATGGTGAAAAAATTTTGGCTCACCAGCTACGTCAAGAAAATGCTAGTTGAGCTACAACTGCAATAAACAATGAGATTGAAGTTAAACTTAGATCCTTTAGAGATCAATCAATGTTTCCACAGGAATTATTCAAGGCTTATAACACAGAATCTAGTAATGATTAATTAGACGTTAATTAGATTCCCCTATTTGATGACAAATTTAGAAAATCTATTTTCCAAAAAAGAATTTTTCACAGCAACTAGGATTATGCAAAATGGAAAATCTCCTGGACCAGATGGATATCCGAGTGAAATCTTTGCTGATGAACTTGCTCCTATCCTACTCTCCGTCTATGAAGAATCATTTTAACTCCGGCTTATTACCTAATACAATGAGACGAGCTGTCATATCATTAATCCATAAAAAAGGTAATAACATTTTTGAATGCAGCTCCTTTCGACCCTCTCGTTACAAAATGTTGATTAGAAAATGTTTTGCCTTCTGTAGTTTCTAAAGATCAGACTGCATTTATTAAAAAACCTCAATCATTTTTTAACATACGTAGATTAATTAATATCCTTTATAATACCAGTCCACCCGACACTCCTGAGGTGCTGCTATCACTCGATGCTGAGAAAGCATTTGATCGGGTGGAGTGGGACTGCCTCTTTTACACAAAAATTGGGATTGGCGCGAAGTTTACTTCTTGGATTCACGTTCTCTACTCTCTCCCTTTAGCAGCAATCCGTACAAATAATTACTCATCTTCCTTTTTCCCACTGCGTTGTGGGACCAGACAGGGCTGCCCTTTATCCCCACACCTCTTTGCCATGGCAATTGAACCACTAGTGATTGCCCTACGTGACAATATCTCAATTAAAGGCATACAGAGGAATAAAGTATCCCTTTATGCGGACGATATGCTCTTATACTTATCTGAACCGTTAAGTAGCGTACCAGTGACACTTACCCCATACATTTGGAAAAATATGTGGTTATAAATACACAAAAAAGTGAACTTATGCCGATAAATTGAGTTTAGGCCATTGCCGTTTAAAATAAAAATATGGAATAATACGTTTAAACCCTCAATTATAGCAACTCTAAAAGACTTATATGTTGATAACTTTGCCTCATTCGAGCAGCTAAGATTAATTATGAAATTTCCAACTCTCACCTTTTCAAATATCTACAACTTCGCAGCTTTGTATCCTCACAGTCAGCTCAATTTCCATTGATACCACTCAGCACTCTTCTTGACTCTCTTTTAAAATTTAACTCCGACCATAAAGGGCTTATCAGAATAATCTACTTGTCTCTTAATTCTCACAATTTACAACTTCTGTTTCGTTTAAAAGACCAATGGGAGGAAGAATTAGGCATAAAACTTTTGACAAAGGACTCTTTGATAAGGTACACTCATCCTCAATTTGCTTAAGACATAAGAAAATGCAGTTCAAGATTGTTCACAGGTTACACTGGTCTAAAGCGAGACCGGTAAAGGTAACACCAGATATTAATCCTAAAGGTGATTTCTGTGGAACAACAATAGAACTTATGTTCTGGTCCTGCCCAAAGTTAACAGATTTTTGGCAAACTATATTCTTTTCTGACCTGCTAGGAATATCCATAGACCTGTTGCCACGATAGCAATGTTTGGAATCTCTGTCCCACTCGACAGTGCGGGAACATGACAGCCTTCGCCATGCTCCTAACCAGGACACTCATAATGCTTAAATGGAAAGACAGATCTCCTCCAACCTACAATCAATGGATCAGAGATCTTCTGCACAATTTCACTTGAAAAAAACTGTGCCCTCAATTTCTACTCCATTTGGCAACCAGTTCTAGATCAACTTGAAAAGATGGATGCCTCTGACATTTTGAATGTATAGGTGTGATCCCCCCCCCTTTCCTTTCCCCCTTTAGTTATTTATCTATTTATTTAATCCCCCCCTTTTCTTTTGTTCTTTTCTCTCTCATTTACTTTTTTCCTTTTTATACTATGTATCACTTTTACTACAGAACTCGTGATGGTGCCGTGGGGTGGTTTGTTTGTGGGGTGGGATTGTGTTGGAATGTATCGAAGTGTATGTCAAACTGTATTTTATACAACTTTAAACATTAATAAAAATACTCTGAACAAAAACGAACAAAGCAAAAACTCCAGGATAATCTTAAAGAACTTTCTACCAACACTACTAAAATTATACCAAGTGGAGCCTTATTGCTTCTTTTACAAAGTTGAAAATAAGCTGAAAAATGTTTTGTTTTCTTGTGTTAAAATTCACAATTCTCAACACTATCCAGCAGTTAAACTTTATTAACATAGTTCTGCATCATAACGCAACTTTGACATTGATTAAAAGTGATTTATAAATTTATAAAGAGTTTATTTATCTCCATCCTCTCTAATCATCAATGCAACAGAGAATTAATCTTTCAGAGATCTTTAAATAAAAACTATTAGAAGTTTTATAGCTGGATTGATTGAGTGAGCACAGTCTTGGTCACAGCTGGTTTGAGTCCCAACCTTTGGTATATGGCTGCACATAAGTAAACAATTTTTTTTTTTCAGTTTAAAGGATGAGTGGTAACAACCACAAACTCTGCTGAAAATTAAGTTTAAGATTTTTCAAAAGCAGAGTATATAAGACACAGGATATTATCGCGGACTCTATTGTGTCTAGATTCTACTTTAGGTGCAGATGGAGAGAAAAAGTGAGGAAGAAAAGTAAAGGTGGTGGTATTATAGAACTGATGGCGACATCCTGGACATGAAGGACACAATCAGCACCCGGGGCACCCAACTCGTAATTTCTCTAACAGATTATTTACCCAGAGAGTTAACATGCGTTATTCTGGTTGTGGTTCATATTTTACCTGGCAACCTAATCAGCCTCATCGTTGCTGGGCTACAAACACAGCATCCTAATGCATTCATTGTGATTTCTGGTAGGGATGAATGATCATTGGTAATGTTGTTCTTGGCAGGCATGTCAGTTTTAGTCTTGGTTTAAGTCTTCAGGACGAAATTGCTTATTAGTTTTAGACACATTTTAGTCATTTCTAAGTTTGATAGTTCTAGTCCACTTTTAGTCGACGAAAACTCAAAAAGGTTTTGGTCTAGTTTTAGTCAAATAAATAAAAAAGTATTAGTCTTTTAACAAATTAATTTAGGTCAATAATACGTATGAAAAAGTTGAATCAAGGCTGACAGGTTATGACAAGTATTGCCATTAATAAAACAAGTTAACCTTAAACCAGATCCTTTACCAGACTGAGAGCTTTAGCCGAGACTTTCCCATCAACAGGGATGCAATGCTGCCGGGCAGTACTTCATTACTGTTGGCCAGACACCTTTGTTTTCTATATTTAAACCTTCTTCTATCTGTAAGTTCAACATATAGCAACACATAGTGAGTTTGCTGTTTGTTTACTTTCATCAATGATTACAAAATAAAAAGGAATGGTTTTCCCAACCAGCAGCAGATACTTTCTGGTCTACTTCGGGTTCTGCATCGCACAGATAAAGTACTGACTGTGGAATCAATAACTGCCCAGCAAAGAACAACAACATCCTTACTTTAGTAACTGTGGCTTTACGTCTGAGAAATTTCTGAAGGTAATACTCCACCCTGAACATACACATGCCCAGAATATGAGCAATGGATGAGGAGCACATGCTCAACTTGACCTCGTCTGAAAATTATGAATCTGAAAGTGAAATTATGATGGATTATAGTTCAAATATGTCCATATATCGTTTCGTCGCTTCTGATCACCAAACCCCTTCGACGGCGCTGCCGCCATGGTTCATCTATGAATGACTAAACTGCTTGTCTGTGTGTGCGCTGCACGTCTGGTGGTGGGCGTGGCCAAATGCACAAAGTGCTTCTCACGCTAAGCCTCCGATTCTCACGCTGAATCATGTAAATAAGTTGAATGGAGAAAAATAGCTGCGAGCACTTTCTCATTTATTGTATCACTGCTCCCCACATGTAGGCGGAACACACACATGTAGCATACAACGTCAGTACAAAGCCCCACTTCCTGGTCTACCGTAATATGTGCCTTTATTCTACTTTATTTTGCTTTTTATTTTTTTAATTCTATCCTGCACTGTTTTGGTAATGGCTTAATCTCGTTGTACCGGTGTAAAATGACAATAAAGGCATTCTATTCTATTCTATTCTATCTATAATAACCCCCGTAATGCGCAGGCACATTACACAAATCAGTCAGCCTATATACATCAAGAGCAATGCCGGCTAACCTGAGTCTGACTCAGGTGACTGAGCGTGTGACAGATTATATCAACTTCTGAGTGGACAGAATTGTCCCAACAAGAACAGTGGGTACTTCCAAAAACAAACTCTAGATCACCAGAGAACCGGAAAAAGCTGCTAAACATCAAAATGAAAGCCTTCAGCAATGGAAACACGGAGTTATTGAAGACTACACAAACACAACTCAAAGCAAAGATGAAGAAGTGCAAGGAGGACTAGAGGAAGAAGCTGGAAAGCAGCTTCAGCAGGACAACATGAGGGATGTGTGGTCATAAATTAAAAAGATCACCGGCTTTAAACTACAGGTAGATAAGACGGATGGAGGTCTGGACAGAGCGAATGAGCTGAACGTTCTTAAAAAGGTTCAGTTCACCCCCTGCCTCCAGCCAACAGTTCACACTCCCTCCATGAGCCCAGAGATTTCCTGTCACACCTCCACCCTCTAACCCTGCAGCTCAATCGTGCACCTTAACACAGCCTCATCTCCCTCCACATCAGGACATACTGAGACGTTCTCTGGCTCCACCTCTAGCCCGTCTGTCTACTGAAACGTGTCCTGCCTCCACCTCTAGCCCGTCTGTCTACTGAAACGTGTCCTGCCTCCACCTCTAGCCCGTCTGTCTACTGAAACGTGTCCTGCCTCCACCTCTAGCCCGTCTGTCTACTGAAACGTGTCCTGCCTCCACCTCTAGCCCGTCTGTCTACTGAAACGT
>JBAMHW010000023.1:27061382-27073577 GCA_037177495.1 Rhadinocentrus ornatus | reverse complement strand
GGTCTCACAAGGGGTCTG
Source organism: Rhadinocentrus ornatus (assembly GCA_037177495.1). Taxonomy (NCBI): domain Eukaryota; kingdom Metazoa; phylum Chordata; class Actinopteri; order Atheriniformes; family Melanotaeniidae; genus Rhadinocentrus; species Rhadinocentrus ornatus. Next base: position 27,073,559 of record JBAMHW010000023.1, on the reverse strand, counting down.
AGGATCTCATCTGGGTACCTAATGGCAGTCAGGCTACCTCTGGCGAGCACATGGAGGGCAGAAAGTAGGAACTGAAAGCAGGAACTGAGAAGTGGTCTGGACCTTAAACAAAAATGTATTTACTTAAACTGTTCTTACTCCTCCAGCTAGTCTGATTTTTAAATTCTAATAAGACAACAACCAGATTTTTATGATACATCTACACGTTAGTCCGATTGAAGTCAAAAGTCTCATGCAGAAGAAACTTAATCTCCGATCTCATCATCTGGATGTCTTAGTCTGATTATGAGAGCTTTGAGTTCAGTTGGACTAGTGTGTTTACATGTTCCATAGAAGTCAGGACATAGTTTGATTTTCACATTTTAAAAGTCAGACTAACTAAATAAATAAAGCTTAAGAAGTAAGAGGAGTTTATTTAGAAAATTTGGGTCAATGTTCAGAGGTTTCAGAGCGCCAAGACAGCTGAAATCTGAGTGAATGTGAAGGAGAACCCTGGATGTCTTAGTCTGATTATGTTTACTAAAATTTTAGCTGTCTAAGCGCTCTGCATCTCTGGACCTTGGCCATTTTCTTTTCTTTTTTTTACCATATCTTCTTATTCCTTCAGCTTTTATCTATTGTTAGTGTCATTTTTCACTTCTAATAACCAGACTATAACTAGATTTTTAAGATACAGGAACACATTAGTCCGATAGAAATCACAGGTCTCATACAGAAGAAACGCAACCCCAGACCTCATTATTTGGATGTCTTAGTCTGATTATAAGAACTGTGTTTTCAGTTGGACTAGCGTGTTAACATGTTTCATTAAAGTCTGGTTGTAGTCTGATTTTTACAGCATCTTTATTCCGATCCGGCTTTAATCCGAATATGTGTAAACGTGACACTTAAATGATCAGAATAAAATCTATTCCGTTAGTGAATGTGAACATTTCTTCTCCCTTCAGGTGTTTTGTCTCTTTGGAAGATTTGACATTCATCTGTAGAAATAAATACTTTGTGAATCATGTGACCTGACAAAGATTAAAATTAAATTTTTTTAATGTTAAAATGTTATACTTTTTTTTTTTTTTTTTAAATTTGTAAAGGAATTATTTTAATTAATTTGACACCTTTATTTTTTCATAGCGGCTTTAAACTGGGGCTGGATCTATCACACACGTTTTAGCTCATTTACTGCTAGTTTAAATACTGGTTTTATCAGCCTGAGCTGCACATTATCAGAAATAGATAAAAACAGATGTTTTGAAGGTTACACAGACTGCATTTGTGTCCAGGTCATCCTGCAGATGTTTGATAAAACATCTCCATTATTTAAGCTCCTGCCATGGTGACATAAAAATAAACTCAAAGAAGACGGTTAACATCATTAAAAACAGATTAATAAAGCAAATAAATTCCTTTTCTTGTTGCTTCTTTACCTGTCACCGTTTCTACTGTTTTACACTTTAAAATAAACCCGGAGAGCCGCAGCAGGAACGTGGAGAACTGTGGGTCGGTTATTCTCTTACCATACAACACCGAAAGCACCGTAACCGATGGGTCGGTCTGGCTCCATCTCGGCCGGGCTGGGCACCTCGCTGGCCGGGTTGCTGTAGGGTTGAGGCACCGCTGCCCCGCCGCCGGTGCTTCCTCCCAAAGCCGTGGGGTGACGAGGTGTTCCAGCCGGGGCGGTGGGTCCGGTCAGGCACGGCGTGGCGCTGAGGCCCGTGGAAGGAGCTCCACAGGAGGAGCCAACACAGAAATACTTGTGACCCAGCTCAGAGCCCGGAAACAGATCTCCACAGACGGTCTGGCGGCCTGCACCGTGAAATGCCATATCCTTCCGTCACCGAATCCAGAAACGGGGCACTTAACGCGAGCGGCGCCCCGAACTGCAGCTGCTGCTCCCCGGCTAGGCGCGCAGGAAACACCGCTCTTCACTCAGCATGATCCATCAACTTCCTGCGCGAGCAGAGTGAGAAATGTCGTGTAAACAAGAGAGCTGGAGCCACGAAGAGATGCAACTGCAGCAGGTGTAACACCACATTCTGCGACCCAACAGATTTAATGACCTATAATATAAACACCTTCCATCTGTCATATTTTCCCTTACACCCCTCCTTCTGCTATCATTTTTAATAAAGTCAATTTTAAATAAAATGACCTGTCTTTTGTGCGGTTATATATCCTTAATAGGAGACAGCTACCAAAAGAAAAAAGTTTGATGAAACCATCTGGAGCAGCAAAAAATCCATATCGGGTCACAGAATCTGAAGGGATACGAAATCTGCCTCGACACCAGAGCGAGGCTCGATTGTTCAGTCAACCTGTGCAAAGAAATACTTAAAGCACGTTTATAGCAGAAATAAAACACATTATCCACCGGACGGGATATGGAAGATAGCAACTTAAGTTCAAGGTAATAACTCAAACACTTTAACCGGCTAGTTTAGTTACCTTTGTTCGGATCGAACTGATAGTTAGCGGAGTTACCCCAACCGCTTCACCTACCTACAGTACTTAGCCAGTCACTTAAAAATGTGTTTTAAAACATCTTTGTCAACATGTTGCCCATAACCTCTCAATATGAAAACACTTTTCATTGGTAAAATCATGCGCGTATTTGTTTTTTACCAAAGACTAATTTAGAAAAAAGCAGCTTTCGTGCTAACAAGCTGCTCCAGCTAACTAGTTAACCCGACCGTATCTGTGACCCACATATTCATCACATGTCGACTACAGTGACCTAAATAATCTTAGAAACAGAGGAATCCCCGTGTGCTTTCCTGAAACCAATATACAAACCTTGCTTGTTTAAACGCTCGATGACATGACACAAAATCAGTCTTGCGAAGGCAAAACAGCCGAGTTGGGTACTCGTTGCCCCGGAGCTAGCTCAGAGATGTAGCCAGGCAGCTAGCTGCAGCTAGCTAGCGCTGCGTTGCTTGCTAGCTGTCCATCATGTCGTGATATCCAGCGTGTTGAAGTTTCATAAAAGCAGTTTCCTGGATTAAAGCTCATTGAAGCAGTCCGTTTGTGCGTACGGGTCCTTCAGCCCAGCTGGGCTTTCACAGCGACAGCTACAGCTAGCTCGCTAGCTGCAAGTAGGAGGAGCTGGAAGACCCGGGTGGGGGAGGGGTGGTGCTTTTCGCTGCGCTGTAAACAACGTTAACCAGCTCTGGAAAGATTAGAAAGCGGACCGACCAAGGACCAGGACCATGGGATCAAAAGAATTAGTGGGCCCCGATCCTGTCCAAGGCTCTATATTGTTTCCCCGCAGTGACACTATACAACCAAAACAGATGCTAAATGTCCACGATAAGGGACCAAAGAACCTAAACTAAATGCAAATGACCACAAAGAGGCAAAACATAAACACTATAGCATTCAGCAGATGCCAAAAGACCAGAAATACACCAGTCACAGGAGACATTAAAGATATGTAAATCCCCAACACAGCTTAAAACTGATGCTAAGATGCTAATAACTCATCAGTCACAATAAACCAAACATATTAGTGAAAGATGGAAATAATCACTAAGAGACAGACTGGAAACACGTGCAAATAAGTAAAGGCAGCAAAAAAAAAAAAAGTACCAACTGACCTCAAATTACAGAGATCGACTACATTTACAAAATTACTCCAGAGATGCAGGGAGGCTATGAACAAAAATCACAAAAACAGCTCATAAGACGAGCAGTGAACTGAGAAAAACCTAAACCAAACAAGCTATGACATGACAAATAGATATACCCCCAAACACTCGCTGCAAAACATAAATGAGATTAAATGTAAAAATTTAGCACAAATGACCACAAAAGTCACCAAACTCAGACACAAATCAACCACATGGACGAATATTGAGATACTAATAACTGATATCAGGAACAAAGAAACCACAAAACAATAAAACCAGAGGATAAAAGAGACCGGTGAAACTACGAAATCTGGTCCTTAACGTGAACAAAAGATGACAGAAAGAACAAAAAGAGGCACTTCAGTCATTACCAGAGATGCAGGATGGAAGTGAAACTAAATGTGTGTGAGAAGATGTGTCGTACCAGATGAAATATACATGACCACATGGACACACACAGTTGACACATGCATTTTACTGCCTTTTAATATAGTAATCGTAACAATGCGCTATGCACTATGCATCAAGTACAATCGAGTTGCACAGCCACAGAAAAATGTGTCACCAAGGTAGCTACAAATTACATGGCAAATTTTAAAGAGTTACAAATCATCCAGAATAAGAACGAAGATCATGTGAAGCAGAGAAGTAATGCACATTCAGTGTTCAGAGGGAATATACACAAACAACTTTTTATCTGCCTTCATCAGCTATAGAAAAGTGTATGTACACTATGGCCCGTTGGAAACTTGCTGAGGTTGTCAATCAGGAGAATAAATCATTTCCTTGTTAAAAACAAACACTGATATCATGGAGTATAAACAGTTTAAAAACAACAACAGCTTTACAAAACCATGAGGGGCTGTGCAGCTCGTAGGAAATGAAAACAATGACATGATGGCAACTAGCTGCAAAGCAGTGGGAACAAAAATACACATTAGTTCCTTCTCCTTGACGGAAAACAGAGGTTTCCTTATGGTCCGACTGTACAGTCTGTCAGAGCTGGAGCCAGATCAGCTGTTCAGCGCCGTCCTCCAGGATTCAAACCTCCATGGCAGATTCTCCCGATCCGTGTCCAGGCGTCACAAAACCACCTAGAAAAGAAAAAGTTTGAAATGATCACGTTGTCCTTGTTTGCTGTTCGTCACGACCACCGGCTGCAGAATGAGCTTCACTTTGCAGCAGCAGAACGAGCTGGCATCACATCCTGCTGCCACCACGCTGCACCAGCAGCCGTTTGCACCCAGCGTCGCCACCCTCCAGACTCTTGCATTTTTATGCGTGTTGAAGCTTGCTGATCAGCCGGTGTTACACTGTGAGCTTTTACGATACGCCTTGAAAATTTCTTCAAAATTTACACAGAACAATTTATAAACTACACACACTAAACGTGCTCACATTTACACAACATATCGTGGACTACACGCACACTGGATTCCTCAGTTATACGTTCAGCTTTTAAATTAAATTATGCATAAAAAAGTTTTTCAGTCCAACTTCTTTGAACTTTGGTATCTTCTTCTAGATCAGGGTTCTCCAATTCGGTCCTACAAGGGCCACAATCCAGCAGGTTTTCCATGGCTGTGTCTGAATGTGCACCTGCTCCCTACATAGTGCCCTGTATAGGGGTCACGCCATTTTGTAGGGGTGTCCGAATGTCCAGAGATTTGGAGTGACATCTTGACGCGCGTTGTGGTTGCCGTGGTAATGGCTGGTAGTCACGTGGACTGCGGCGAAGGATAAAAAGGCAGCTTCGTGTCCAAATCGCCGAGAGAATGAGTCACCATGTAGTGTGCTATATAGTGCAGCCCTATGTCGTGAACGAGGGGTTAGGGAGTAGGGTGGACATTCGGACACAGCCCATGTGTCCCTGCTGCAACACACCTGAATCACATTAAATGGATCTAACAGCCAATCAAGTTCTGCACAATGACTCATTAATTTGAGTCAGGTGTGTTGAAGCAGAGATACGTGGAAAACCTGTTGGATTGCGGCTCTCGTAGGACCGAATGTGAGAACCCTTTGATGGTAGGAGCTCATATTCTGGATCAGATGTTATATTCTTGGCTAGTCTCAGCATATTTTTCTGGTGAGATGCTTCATAGAGTGTAAAGGTTGTCCTATGATCTTGGAGCACATTTTATGTTGTTGTAGTTTTGATCTTTCTGCTACAAGTAACCTTTTTAGAACTGATCTCCAGACACAGTGGAGTTATTATCTGGAGGAAAACTTCACTAAGTTGCTCTAAACTCAGTTTTCTCTCAACATGTTCTAACATAAGAATTCATATGGAGGTAAAGAGCATGCAGCATTGAGCATGGATGGAGCTGCTGAAAATATTGATCATAAACAGAGAGCAGAAGCTGCAGCTCAAACGCTTTCAAACAAGTTCCTTTTATTCAGACAGAAAAAAGCAAGCTGCAGCTGAGTGTTGAAGGAGGAAGTTTAAACAGCGCTTCTTATTGTTAAGTCTGATTCCTCTGAGCTGATCAGAAGCCAAACAAACAAACAATGTACCGCTACAGCAGCAGCAGGTGTTTAAGTTGAGTGCTGTTACCATCACCCCCCTCCCCTGGCTTTCAGTTCATGAGCTTGTGGATCATTTTAATGGTAAAATTACAGCATTATTGATGTCATTGCTTCCACCGAGGTGGAAGTGATCGCTGCCAAAAAGAGAGCTCCATGGAACAATGCCACGCTGGTAAGAGCCGGAAAACCAGAATGTCGAAAAGCTGAACGAAGGTGGCGGAAAACAAAGTTGCAGGTTCATTATGAGGTCTATAAAGAGAGACTGAGGATTTTTAATCTGGAGCTGAGAAATGCACGACTCAGGTCATCAGGGTCAGGTCTACTTTCTGTTCCCAGAGTCAGAACTAAACATGGAGAGACAGCGTTCAGCTTTTATGCTCCTCACATGTGGAACAAACTTCCAGAAATGCTGTAATGCTTTTAATGTTTTATGTAAAACACTTTGAGTTGTCTTGTTCTTGAAATGTGTTTTACAAATAAACTGCCTTGTCTTCCCACGGAGAGAAAATAGACTCTACAGAATCTACCGTTCGAAGGACTGATGAACTGTTCTGTCCCAGCATCTTCCAAACTTTATAATAACTACAGAAGAAAAAAAAAACACTAAAATCCCGATGACTCAACTTTCCACCAGTACTTAAACGCACCATGTATTTGTAGCACTGTGAAAATTTGGAGGCTTGAAAGGAATCTCCAAACATGAACACTCAAGCTGATCGGTGCACGGCGAGTGATTCATGCACACATTTAACACAAGAACGGCCAAAGCGGTCATTCTGACCGGTTTGAAGTTAGCATAGTCAATCATTTTGTCAAATAAAATCATGAAGCCGTGCTGGTCCCCGACCTTTCCTAAAAATGTGTGAATTTTCATTAAAACTAGTTTTAATAATTAGTATGTAAATAATAGGAAATTTGATTATTTCTACCCATTTTGGCTGCACAGGATTCTGTTTTTAGTTTTCCAACTTTCTGGATTGGATGACGTGGAAGTAGTCTGTAAATGGAGGCGGTACCAGGTGCCGAGAAGCTGGGAAAACCCCCACAAACCCACAGACATCTCCAGCACATGCTGCCAAGCCGTGAGCAGGAGCTGCGAGATGACTATTCCTGTGCAACCAGCAAAAGTAAAAGAGAACCATAATGTATTTATTGGCTGCATAGACCATCACCGTCTACTGCACCGACTCTCTTTATGCCTCTTTCTGTGCATGAACATCATCATCATCTCCTTCACATCAGTACACGCAGGTGGACTCTGGACTCTGGGCTGCCCTCTGGTGGATGTGTTGGATAATAACCACGCACCAACATAGGGGATGCTGTGATGTTTGAAACATATGTGCCCATTTATTTTAACCCCCCAAAGTATTTTGACAACCTCTTCACTACATTACCCACAATGCACCTATACTACGCGAGGCTGGATTGTTTGTTTCAGTTATTTTCGAACTGATTCAACAGAGATCAGGTAGTTTTTTTTTAATGAACCACAAATTCTTCTTCTTCTGTTAAAATAAAAGCAGAAAAGTTTGAACACATTTACACACCTGGACTGGCTGCCGTCTTCGGTCCTCCACCCAGCTCCTGCCCCAACCCACCCACCCACCCCGGTTGCCCCCCCCCAGTCAGCGTGCTAGCTGTGGGGCTGGGGGGCGATGCTGGAGCAGTCAGTAACCAAAAGTCCAACTGTGCTCGCGCTGGACACAGTGACGGCCACGCTGGTGGTGCCCACGGGCCCCGTACTCGCGAGGTCAGGGCTGGGGTCACCCTGCTGGGCGTGGGTGCCCATGTGACCCTGGAGCTGCGTGGCCGTCTTGCACTGCACCCCACACAGCTGGCAGAGCAGCACGCCGCCAGCCCCTGTCCCACCGAAGCCTCCCCGCGCCCCGCCGCTCTCCTTCCACTCCTGGCCGTGGTGCTTCTGAGCATGCACACGCAGGTAAGTGAGGGTGGTGAAGCCTGGGATGCACACACACAGCAGAAAAAGCCCATTAAAAAGAGCCTGACCAGTTTTAACCACATGATAAACTGGATGAAAAGGGACGATTTTCAGCAGCGGAACTGATTTAATCTGTAACTCTACTTGTTGTTACATTTATAAAAGACTCGTTTCCTTGCAACCTCCATATATGTGTGGCATTACTCAACGTGTGTGTGAAAATAAAGTTGTGTTTGTGGTGCTGAAGAGGCATGTGACCGAGCAAGGCCCACTCCAAACAATTGAGCTCTGTGGGTTCATTCCCAGCAGGGTCGCTCTGCAACGATCATAAACCTTCCAGTGAGTGTGTGCACGCGTCATGTGACGCTGCAGTGTCTTACTGCGGTTGCAGAGGTGGCAGGCGTGATGCTGCGACTGGTTGTGAACCCTCATGTGGTCGGTGATGTAAGCGGCCGACAGCAGCTTCCCACAGATGTGACACGGAACCTTCTCCTCGTGACGAATCAGATGTGCACGGAGACGGTCCCGCGTGGCGAAAGCTGACGTGCACGTCTGAGGAGAGAGAAACAAAACATGCTGAAACATCCCAAAGACAACGTTTTCTGTGAAATAAATACACCCGTGTACTAAAATAATAACTGAATCAAAGTAGAGGATCATCTAATGGGACCGGCGTTTAAACGGTCATGAAAAAGTAATTAGCAGCTCCTTGGAAGCATGGAAGTTTTGAGCTTTCAGGTGTGTGTTCACACTGCCAAGGAGGAATGACATCTGAATCCATAAAAACACGAGACGGTGGGAAATGTTTGTGATAAGATGGCGACATTCCCCCTCACACTGATGACACCAGGCAGCTGATGTCCTCCTGCTTAGATCCAGATGAGACTCATGAGGGGAAACGTCGCCACCTGCTGGTCCAGTTACTGAACTGCAGCTCATATTTTGGGAATTTCCTCTACAAATCAGCTGAAGTACGAAGTGGACGAATGTTTCCACAGATGGATAAATAAAAGTTTAACTGCATCCCTTAATAATGATTCAAAATAACATGTTTACAAAAATAATTATTTATATTATCAAACCGCGAATAAAAACATATCCTTGTTGATAAAATAGAATCTAATCATTTCCCAGATATTATCAAGCCATATTTTATTCTCAGTAGAACATAAACAACATATCAGATGTTGGACCTGAGACATTTTACCATTTTTCTAAAAGAATACTGATGAAGTGATGATTATTTACACGAAATAAAGAATCCACTAGGAAGCTGAGACTTCTGCTCTAACAATCCAGTTTCTACCACCAGATTCTGTTCCCATGCAGGTCAGAGATGTTCTGATATTTAAGAATATGTCGAAGTAGAAGATGGTAAATTCAAAACTTTGCATGAACACGTTCTCGCCAGCGTTGTGCTTGAACAAGTTCAATGAACATTCATTTTTCTGTGAAAGTTGAACTGAACGCAACGTATTTGTAAATAAAAATATCACCTCGTTCAGATTGTGGGAGGTCCTGCAATTGTCGCTGCCTACATCTTCCAAAATTACACCAACTTCACACTACAATATCCAGCATGCATTGCATACTCTAGCATAACAAACCAGCAACATCTGTGCAGTCCTGCTTTAAAATGGTGTGTGGAGGTGAAAGTAGAGAAGAAGTAGACGCATCACATGATCTGTGTGCTTGTGATTACTTATGGGAATATTACGCAGAAGAAGAGCAATGTAAGAGTAAATTATTTATAAAAACATGCGGAGTTGAAGCATCCGTCTAGTTTAGGAGGATTTCTGCAATTAAAAAAGTCTTTAGAAAAGAAAAAGGCCCCCTGCCAACAGCCCCAAACGTCCCAGATCTCACCGACTACAGCCTTACTGGTACGACTTCCCAGCAACAGCTTAGTTGGTTAGTTACAGGTTTCTCTAGTTCAGGCTTTCAGTCTCACTTCTAAGTTAAAACAGGTGAAATGAAGTGAACTTCAAAATAGTTCACGAGAAGGATGAACTTGCACATCACTGGTTCTCAGGCTTAAAATAGGCACAGCTCTGTGCATGAGGACAGTCGATAACTGAGGGTCCTTGTTTGAGGTCAGTGGTTAGCTCAGGGCTACAGCCTCTTTGATCTGCCCCAGCTCTGTGCTTCCTCTTATGGTTGTTCAGGGCAAAAACTGCACATAGCGCATTCTCTCAGACATTACTGTGATCAGACTGTATTTTATTTTGGCAGCTACGAACGATGTTCGTCAGCTTTACGTGTTATTAGGAATCTGGACCAGTAGAGAGAAGATGCTGTCCAGTGAATGAACAGACGGAACCGTTACCGTGCACTTGAAGGGTCTCTCTGTAGAGTGCACCTGTCGGACATGGCTGTTGAGGTGGTCAGGCCTGAAAAACACACCACAAAGAGGAGTAAAGTCAGCGTTAGGCTGCATTTACAGAGGCAAACACATCAAACTGATTAGGACATATCCGAGTTCACACCTGGAGAAGGCCTTGGCGCAGTGCGGACAGATGTAGGGCTTCTCCACGCCGCCTTGGTGAGAGCGCACGTGGTAACTCATCCGGTCTTTCCTCTTGAAGCGCTGCTGGCAGATGGGGCAGGAGTACGGCTTCTCGTCCGAGTGGGACAGCCGGTGGCGGTTGAGGTGGTAGACGTCTCTGAAGGCTTTCCCACAGGCCTCGCAGGCGTGGTTCTTCCTCACCTGGTTGGTGTTGGGGATGGGGTTGGGATTCTATGGGACAGAATCAGGAGAAGATGAACTTTACCATCACACGTCTCCTGCAGGTCCAACATGACTGGCACATTACACATAATTATCCATCTGCAACTCAGAAAAGGCTGGACCCCTGCAGGCAGTATGAACCCCACATGTCCTCAATATACACCAATTTATCCATTTCCAGGTGTGGCTGTGTGCGGTTCTTCCACATGCGACTGAGGTCCCTGCTTGTTGAATAAAAACATTCAGATCTAGTCCGATGAACAACACCAAACAAGCCGAATTAGCTTTTTGGCAAAGAAGATGTGGCACGTTTTTATTTTTTTTCTTTCAAGGGAACAATGCACATTCAACTCTGCTCCTCATCCCACAAATTTTCCTCAAAGATTTGGCTTCATTTAAAGGAAAATAAACTTTCCAATGGTTTGACATTTCTTGGCAAGAAGCATTGTAACAAAGAAATAATCCACCAAACAGACATTTACTGACTTTTTCTGCGAAGTTTATTTGCATTTCTGCAAATAAAATGCTAAATTAGGCTCCACTGCTATAATCCTGCTTTTTCTTTGGTACTGTGGATTTTTTTATATGACCTAATTTGACAAAAACTGACAAGAGTCTCAACAGGGAGTCCGTAAACTGGAAACAAAGTTTAAATCTCATTCCTTCAAGCAGCAGAGTGAAAGATGATCAGTACAGCGCCACCTGTTGTAGCAGAACTTGACAGATTTGGGCTCCGAGTGCAGACGTAGTTTCATGTTTCTTGGTCTGAAAGGTTTATTGCTGCACCGATGTTTTATGCAGAAGAAGTTGCAGCAGCAGCAAAAGAATAATACAAAGTACTAGAAGTAGTAGATGAAGTAGATGATGATAACGTTGATTAAGTAGTAGAAGCAGACGAAGAGGAAGAAACAATGGCAACAAAACAGACGACCTCAATGAAGATGAAGAACAAGACAAAGAAGCAGTAGTAAATGAATAAGGTTGATAACGATGATGTAGTAGTAACTGACGAAGAACATGAAGATGACTAAGACAACGATGAAGAGCAAGACAATGACGAAGAAAAAGAAGTACTAGATGAAGAGGAAAAAAGACAATGGCAACAAAGAAGACAAAGATAAAGATGATGACAATGATGACAAAGATGAAGATGAATAGGAAGCAGTAGTATTACACAAGAGGAAGACGACGAGCAAAAAGGTCAGAAGATGCAGTAGTAGACAAAGAAGACGAAGAAGATGAAATCAATAATAAAAACCTGGACAATTGACGTCATGAGTGGGAAAACCTGGACTATGGACATCATGAGTGGGAAAACCTGGAATGTGGACGTCATGAGTGGAAAAACATGGAAAACC
>JBAMHW010000023.1:27013879-27052372 GCA_037177495.1 Rhadinocentrus ornatus | reverse complement strand
GTGAGATGTGGATCCCCAGGAATCTGAAGCTGTTCACACACTCTACTGCCGCACCATTGATGCGGATGGGTGGGTGAGTGTCAGCATTCCTCCTGAAGTCCACAATGAGCTCCTTGGTCTTCTTGGTGTTGATTGTTTCTTTAAATAATTAAAGATCAGCCTTCACAGATCCAAGCATACAACCTAACCAAATTAAAAACACACACCCAATCAATTTCTCTCACACACTCATACAGATAAACCCCCCCCCCACCACCACCACCACTAATCCCGTTTTCCAGGGACAAACTCCAGTCCCCATCAGACCTGATGCCGCAGAGAGGAAGCCGTATCCAAGATCCTCCCCAAGACTTTCTTTATACTTTGTGTCCCGTTTTAACTTTCTGGGATCTTTTAAACACGTGGTCATAAAAGCCTGAACGTAGATCTTTCTCCACATTATTCTTTTTCCCACTTTATCAATAAACTTATTTAATTTTCTCTTCTTGTTCTTCTGGACGTCGTCATTTCTTTGTTTTTACCCAGTAAGCTTAAACCCTGACTGGTCTCTTCCTGCTTTGTAAAAAAACCTCTTTTAGTCTTTTTTAACAGATTCTTTGATCATTTCTTGTCGGGCACTTGCTCTTTTAATAAAATCACAACAGCTTTAGAGACCAGAACCCAGAAGTGCTTCTAAATCCTCTGGTCTCAATGCTGGACTCATTGAAACTGTAGAAAAGAAAAACAGAAATCAAGTTTTTAGTGTGTTTTTATTCTGCGGCTGCTATTACAGGAAACTTAAACACAAAAACTTTAATATTTAAATGACTACATTTCTCTTAAATATAACTTTATACTTTGCTTTGATGTAGAAATACACTTTTAGTTTAATACATTCTAAAAAAGAAGTAATACTTGGTGCTCGTTCCTATGAATAAAGAAAACATCTTGAACACATTTAAAAAAAGAAATTGTACATTTCAAATAAGCGCCACCAACCACCTGATCAAGAGGAAAACAGCTGGAATCTGGACGCAACTGCAAACAGGAATATTCCCGCACACGCAAGTCGTCTTTAATTACAGAAAGGATGCTGCCCAATGAAAAAAAGCGGGATAAAATCCCAAAAAGGAGGAGGAATGGCGTTTTCACACTCGCTGCCGATGGGAACACGAGCAACGGCCGAGATCTCCGGACGGTCGGGTCGGGTCCACGTGTCTGCTGAAGAAATAACCGGAATCCTTATCAGAAAGTGTGAAGCTGGAAAAGCTCCTGGAAGTATCCGGGATCTGTACAAGGGTCGGGATGTTTAAGGTGCTTCTCAAAGTCGAGATGTTTCCTTCGGAGACGCGTTTCAGACGATACATTCATTTACCCGACACTTTCATCCAAAGCAGGCACTGGGAGGACACGTGGGGCTCAGCGTCTCGCTTCAAGGACACTTGGACGTGGACACTGGGGAAGCTGGGAGATAAAACCAGACTCTCTTCCTTTCATCCCTCCATCTGCCGCTGTTTTAAAGCAGCTTCCCAGCCTCGTTTTATTCGACACTTCAGAAAAAAACAAACAAACCTGCATTTCCTCAACCTCTGATTGTTCATCTGCAAAGGATTGTGGGTACTCAGAAGATGCAGAAGCATTGCTGAGTCGACCAACAGTCTCTCAGGGAGACTTGATAAGGCGGAACGAAACGTTCCGGGTCCTTCCTCGACTTTGGGAAGCACCTTCGCTTACTCATGTGCAGCTCTGTCGCAACAAGTCTGGAAAGTTCTGAGCAGGACCAGAAATGAACTAAATCCTGCGACTTGTCTGAGATGGAGGAGACACGGGCTGCTCAGAGAAGAGATTAAACATCTTTTTCCTCCTTAAATGTGACTTAAATTCTAAGGAAAGTTTCCGGTTTGTCCGTCAGCCATACAACCGGCATGAGCGTCCACCAGGTTCGGACTGAATTTAGGACGTGTCCTAAAGAAAATCTATTGCTTGCACCCGGTAGAACCGTTCCGGCATGACAGAGTGTACCGTGTTGGGTCCTGATGTGATGCAAGACGTCATGACAACTTATGCTTTGTCATGACAAGGCGCGCTGTGATGCGCCGTGACATGATGGGCACTGACACGCCATGTTAGGCTGGCTTTAGGACGGATCATGAAGTTCTGAAGTGACGTGTCATGATATCACGAGACAGATCGTGCTGGTTTTTGCTGTCATGTGCTGACATGACATGTTGTGTCCTGGCATGTTGCAACATGTTGGAAGATCATGTGACGGACTGTGCTGTGATGTGTCCTGACACGACGTGACATGATAATGTGTGTCACATTGTGTCTTGCCATGCTGTGAGACCACGTAACGGTGTGGTGTGTCCCGACATGACACATCATGTCCTGACATTTGTCCTCCAGTGCCGTTTAACAAATAAAGTACAATAAACCCCCGTAATGACAGATTTCCTGCGTCACCATGTGGTCGTAAAATAAATCAATAAAAAAAACAAAGTCCAATATCTTTCTAGACCCGACCCGAATATTTGGTCATAAATCTCTAAAACTACGTCGACGTTCTCCTGCGACCCTTCACAGAACAAATAAATAAAAGTGGATTTGCCGCCTTCGCCTGCTGACTTCACTGCTTCTTCGCTGCGTTACCCCGCTCAGCGGCGTCCAGGGCGGCCATGTTCTGGGAGGCGGTGACGAGGTGCAGGACGCTGATGCCGGACTTCAGCAGGCAGATGATCCCACAGAGTCCCTGCAGCCAGTAAAGCCAGGCTGCAACACAGGAACAACCAACATTACGGTAATGTGCTGAACATTTACTTCAATATGTGTGTTGTTTGTCTGGAAACGGCTCAAGTTGTCTCCTCACAGAGGAACAAATAACTGCAGATGGACTGTCCTGCTCAGAAAAATTTCTCAACATGAACTCTGACCTACATTAGGGAGGATTTAGACCTTCGCTGCTTCATATAAGAAAAAAAGACACTGAGCGACTGTTTTTGTGGACTTGGGACGCCTGACTCAGCTGATCTGCGTTTACATCCATTAAGGATCCTGTGTGTGGAATTACTGACATCTAATGGTAAAAATGGGTATAGCAAAGTTGTGCATGTACGGTGGCTGTCAGAGGCCAAAACTCTTCCAGACATAAAGATTTTTCATGTCAGCGGATCCAGTGACTGTACTACATGTGTCTTCTTCTATGGTGCTTCTAAGGCGTTACTTATCAAACAAAGCCAATACTAAAGTTTTAAAACTTCACACACAGAGTTGTTTGTCCACTCAGAGACACCGTAGTAAGCAGCTGCCATGCATGTGGACCCATGGTGAGTAGATATAAATGCTTCATTCTGAGAGAAGTTATTTTAGTAAAGTGATTAAAAACCAGTAGAAACTCTGGTTCTGCGTGGACGAAACGATAAACACCTGTAGCAGAATCACCTGAACTAAAAGAAGTTGATGCCTTTCTGAAATCAGCTTCTTTTTCTCTTATTTTATGTAAAAGTTCTGCTTTCTGGGCTCCACAGAGCCGAGGAAGACGAGTCCGGCTGCCGGGAGCCTCTGAGGCTGGATGAAGGCGAGGAACAGCAGATCAACTCTCACCTGCAGGTTCCTCGATGTAATGCAGGATGTACAGCAGACAGAAGAAGAGCTCGTTCCCAGAGCACATCACGAACAGCACCGGCTGCAGGAAACACACAATTCAGTTTCCTCTCAGCCTCAAACACACACACACACTCCATCTGAGACGTCTGCTTCTGGTTCTGACCTTTGACGTGTAGTAGAGCCGGAGGACGGGGTTTCCAGAGAGGTCGATGGTCTTGTGACTGGCTGATCCTTTTATGGTGGAGCTGAGGAAGACCATGAAGAAGACAGATTACGCAACCATGACGATTAGAAGTTACTGTCAATGAGCCGACATGCATCACATGATGGGGAGCAGAAAATTAGGTCACTTGTTTTAAAAGATTTAAACCTTTCAAAGATCATCTGAAATTCAGCTCTACATCGTGATGCTCACATAGAAGTTTAAACCAACGATAGGTGAACACGAAGCCGCCTGCTCACCTGTGCAGGTGCAGCCAGTGGCTGGCGATGTCCAGACACATGCTGAGCTGGAACAGGAAGGTGTAAGATGGATAGAGCAGCGAAAGGTTGACCAGCAGACACATGGTGGCGCAGCGGTCCGTCAGCATGTCCATCATGGCTCCAAACTTGGTGGCTGAGAGAAAACAAAGAGCCTGTCAGGTCGCACTGAGGGAATAAAAACCTTGCGATTGTTCTGGCAATACTGACCCAAACAGTTTCTAATGAAATAAATAATTTAAATAATGTAATACGAATGAGGGCCAGATTAGATTCAAATGGAAGATTTGTCAAGTTTTAAGCTTTCCAACAGTCCTTGAACATATCATGTGTGCCGTATGGTTCTGTTAGGAAAAATAACCAAATATGAACAAAAAAAAAATGTAATGTAACGGAACCATTTAAAGATGAGTTTTTATTGATCCCTCAATGGGGAAATGTATATGCCACAGCAGCAAGAATGTAGTGGACAGAGGATAGGACACACACAAAGAGGGGGTTTGCTAGAGGGACTATTTTTCTCAGTGGAAGACGGGATGATAAAATCATTCAAATCCGCGCTGCAGACCATTAACAAAACCTCTATTTGTACTTGTTTGACCTTAACACAGTTTAAAGTTGTGTTTAGCTGTCATTGCTGGCAAAGATCTTCCCAAATACAGAAGATGTTTGTGACGGATGTGGAGGCTCACCCTGCAATCTTCAGCACGGTTTTCTCACGTCCAGACGTACTTCAACATTATGTCCAAAGTACTTTCAAAAAGCATTGACATCTCGCCAAGTATTTTGGGACTTTGGAGAATATACCAGATACTCTAACAAAGAACTGGATGTAAGAGCTTTTACCTGCTAAACGTCACCTCCTTCTTAAATGGAAATCTGTAGCAGCTCCCTCCAGCACACAGCGGATTAATGAGGTTATGTCCTTAAAAATTTGGTATTCAAGACGGAGAAATGTAAACAAATTTTACAGTAGATGGCAGCCTTTATGGATTGTTTTGAAATATTGTAAAGGCCCTCCTTTTTTTTGTTTTTGTTCATTTTTGTTATTGGTTCTTAAATATGCAAATCCAATTTAACGGTGTATACAATCATGTTTGAGGCTGACAGTGTCTCCGGACATATGTGAGCACTTGTTTCTGTTCACATGGAATACACATGGATAAAAACACGACACAGAAAAAAAAGAAGACCCGATTAGGGTCACATCTGGGCAAAAAAAATCAGATTTGAGTCACCGAAGAGCTGGATAACTTGCTATACATGCCCACGTACATATGGCTGCCACGCGTTCCTAGCATTCGTTTGGCATGTACGCCGCTCGTGTTGATGGGAGGTAACGTGTCACATGCTTGAGTTGCAATATTGACCTGAAGGCTAGAGGCCTTCAAACGGGAGCATGAACACATGTCAGAGGTAAACCAAATGGCAGATTGTTTAGAACAGTAGTTCCCAGCCAATTTCGCATGAGGGACCCCGTTCATGCAAATACTAAAAAGCTGTGGACCCCCTGCCCCACCCCATGCTCAAAGCATACTTTATTTTATGCTTTCATGGGTGAAATTCTCACCATAAATCCTATATTTTGGCTGAAGCCTTGTCCTTCGATGAACACAAGGTTAAATGAAATTCTTTTTGACTATGCACACGTGTTAAAATATTGTATATCAGATTTTTATGGCCCCCATTTATTCACTTTGGGATCTGGTTTATAAAGTTCGGATTTCCAGACTCCCAAAAAGCCAGTCCCATATAAAAAAATTGATTAAAGAAGAAATAAACTTGAGCAGACACACTTAAACTCGTCTGTGTGAACATGGTCCTAATTTTTAACCACAATGGCTCACAATGGTCAAAGCCTTGAGCACCTCCTGTGCTCTTTGGGGGACCCCTTGGGGTTCCTGGATCCCAGGTTGGGAACCACTGGTTTAGAAGACCGTCTCTTGAACCTTGTTCGTAACTAGGCATCTTTATGATTTTTCCTCCCCGCTGTACAGTGTCAAACACTCGCACAGTTGGCAACAGATGGGTAAAATGTTGTTTATGGAAATGCCCCAAAAATACGCTGTGACCGGCAGAGTGGCCTTTTCACTATTGTAGAGTCCAGGTGCTGTGTACTGCCCGTAGTGGATCATTTTGGCTGCCTTGTGCTGCAGCAAGTATACACAGATGGTGCAGAACGTTGACGTTTGCGTACACAGAAAGTATATATATTAAATCTTGTTGTGAGACAGTTTCAGATACATACATTGATTGAGTGCTCGTGCAGCGTGACCATCGAATGCATCCAGCAGAGCGCTGAGCAGGTAGCAGAAGACGGCCGGCCATGGACAGCAGGGCATCAGGTAGAAGGAGAGCAGGGCCAACACCACACGGGCGTAACCTGAACACACACACAGACACGCAAACCTGAGCAGAAAGCATCTTTTTCTCAGTAAAAAGGATTTTACAACCTCAAATCAGAAAAAAATTTAATATCAAATAAAGAAAAATAGAAAATTAAATAAATAAAACAGCAATGATTCACACGTTTTTCCTTCATTGTAGAAATTCTGAACCCAACATATTTCATGATGTCTTATCAAATTAAAATGCGTATTCTATATGGTCATGTTTTACATTTGGGGATGTATAAATATTTATTATATGAAACTGCAAACGATTCTTAAATATCTGGAAAAAATCTGTTTTTTCTTCTCTTACATATAAATTTTTAATTGTTTAGTTTTTAACTTCTCGGCCACCGTAAAAATAGGTCAAAGCTCGTGAGTCGACAATCAAACAACCTTTGAAGTCATTTTCTAATATTTCTGATATTATTCGCAGCTATTATTTCATTATTTTTAGCTTGATTTGTCCTTCACGTTTTAACTAACTCTGCTGAGTTATTTAAACAAGTCACATCCCCATCAAACCCAGAAGTCTAAAACATGAGAGTTAAAATGACAAATAATCGACTTATCTTCAAGCACTTTTTAATGAAGTTTGATTTAAGTGCCTCTGAACAGCATCAGGGCAGTTGCTAAAGCTAAGCTAGCTAAATGCCGGTGGAGAATGTTCAATCTCACCGATTAAATTCGGGACGAAGAGGAAAATGTTTTCTTCCGACATCCTGTTAGTCTGAGTCGGGTTCTGGTCCACACGGGGCTTCTTTACGGGTCAGTTCCCGGAAACAAGACGGGGGTAAAAACAGATGACAGTCGGTTCCGCTGAAGCGATGACTTCCGCTAAGCGACGGAAATTACAACCGGAAATGACGTGCGCATGCGTCCAGCACATTGTTTCAGTATAAATATAGTTTATATATAATTATATTATTTAATCATTTTTAATATATAAGAACATGTTAAAACATTAATGTCATAACCTGAATTCTAATTCAAACAATATTTGGCTGTTACCTTGAATTTGGAGAGAACCTCATTTACAACATGTATAAATGTATTAATTAGTTTTATATAAGAAAAATATTCTAAACAGTGAGGAGTCATGAATGTAATGCTGACAAAAAAAATCGTTTTTTGTTTTTTTATTTCTCCAAAAGTATTGTTACATTTCTGTACAACTCATCTCCCAACGCTCTTCCAAACACTTTGCATTGAACCTGAACATTTCAAACTCCAGCTGCAACAGCATGGCGCGCACACACATCCATCCTCACCATCCCCAACTACTCCTGTCAGTTCTACACCTGCTGGCCACAAAGTTTTTTTTCTTAATATATATATATAGTTTTGTTTCTCAAACTGCACCAGGAAACACGTGGAACTGAACAGAAATGTGGAATTATTTAAACATTTGGAAAAAAGTTTGCTTTCAGTAAGTAAAACGCCTGGTTCAGCAACCAGGATAAGTAATTAAGATAAGCAACTTTTAGACAATCGGAAACTTTCCAGCTTCAGAATACAAAACATAAGCTTTTGTTTTTATTTAATTCCAATTTAAATAATTAACTTTGTATTTGGTGGCATTTTCCACCATTTTCAACATTTCTTGAATAAATATTGTTAAAGTACATCGTAAAACATAATATGCTTAATTATTTTGTAAAACTGGTTTGAGACTTTACCTCCATAAAAGCTGAAATGTTTGGTTAAAAAATAAAATAAAAAAGCTTGTGAGATAATTTACAGAAGAATTACCTGATAAAAACAGATTATTGTAAAATATAGAAAAACTTTTTTCTCCCCACATGTAAACAAACTAATGAAAATTTCTCCATGATAGAAAAAAGACATTTTAGCTGTTTTAAATAACTAAAAACAGAATCTAAAACTTGTAAAATCATCTTGTAAACAGTGAATATAAGCCACTCCAGGTTTCCTCCTCATGTAAAATCAATCCCAAATTTCAGTTCAAAATATCAAGGAAATGTTTTTATAATCAGAAAAATGAATAAAAATTGACACCAGCAGCAGATTTTCTAACGAGACCAAACGGAAACCTGCCAGTAGGAACAGAAGTTTGACTCTGGGGCCCATCAGATGAGCAGAGATTAGTTTTCCTGGTGCAGCATTGAGAGAAATAACACTTCAGGAATGGTAAACGTCTCAAAATAATGCATTTAAAATGAATTTGGCAAAATTAAATCTCATGACATTAATCTTTTCTGCTAAAGAAAACCAGTTTTTCCACGGAAGGCCAGCAGATTCCCAGAAAACATTTCCGTAAACAGAACCCAGCACAGCATCTCAAATGTCCAACATGTCCTGCAGCGATGCGTCGGCGGAGGGGAGGCCTCGGCCCCTCACCCTCTCTTTCATTGTCTCATCAACATTTGCACAAAACGAGAACAAAAACAAAAAACCCATGAAGAAGAAATGTTTTCCTTCCTCTAAAATCCACCCAAACATTCTTTTACTATCAGTGCAAATGAGGTAGACGTGATAACTAGACACAGCATCCATCACATGGCGGTTTTCTACCCATTCAGACTGTGCAAAAATCTAACCATGAGGTGTTTGTTGGAAAACAGAGTGGAGTTCTGCTGCGGAGTCCCAAAGTCCACAAAATAAAAGTTAAAAAAATATCACATGAAAAAAAAATTATTCAAATATGCAAATAAACCATTTGTGCAAATTTCCAATTATTATTATTATAATAAATGTTTACAGTGTTTTACATGTCAGTTTTTTCTGAGGAACAGCAGCATTAAGCCCTGTCTAAAATCAGTTTGCTGCCCCCTGGTGGAGACTTTTTACACGGCAATAATTCTGACATCACAGGAAATATATGCAAATTATTTTGTTAAAGGGCCAAATGAGGACAGACAAAATAAAAAATACATAATTTTCTGCCCATTTTTTTTCTTGGGTTATTTTCTTTACGTTTAAAATTTCCCTCATTTTCATGTTTACATTTCTTTAAATCAAATTCAGAATTACTTTTTAGTAACTTCATGTTTTCTGGAATTTTATTAAAACTTATTTAATCACGATTTTGGCCTTAAAATCTATTCTGAATTTAGTAGAAATTGTTATTTTATCACTTTCTTTGCATAAGTTTGTAAACTTGCTACTAAGGACAATTATTTCTTTATCATCTTAATCTTGTTTTACAATTTCTCTTTTTTTTTAAACTTAATAGAATTTCAGATTTTAATGCAAAAATTTTTTTTTTCTTGCGTTTTATTTTTACTGCAATTTTTAAATCTAATTTATAATCAATGATTCGTGCTAACCTATTTTTACTTTAAATTTTCCACAATTCCACTTCTAAATTATTAAAAGTTGAATGTTTCTTCTTACAATTTTAGTCTTTAATTATAAATTTAGCAAAAATCTTCCTTAAAAATTTAATCATAAAATGTTAATTTCACTTTTATTTGGTCACTCGCTCTTACCATTTAAAAATGTACAATTTCTTGTTTTAAAAGTAAATTAGATGCTTAAAATGTAAAAGCATTTTTTTATGTTAAGTTTGACATAATTTTATTCTCTAAATCCGTCTTAACTGAACTTTCATAACTTTGCCAGTCTTAAAAAATGCATTTAGCCGTCATATAAAAAGTTTATGCATATTTAATAAAAAAAGTTTCATGTGATTATTTAACATTTTCTTTACGATTTAAAATCGAAGACGTTTGGGCTCCTTTTTCTGCAGTTAGTGTTTTTGGGAAAGTTGCTCACCCATGAAAAGCGTGAAACCTAAAACATAACTGAAAAGTGATGCAGTGAAAGAATCTGAAACGTCTGTTTACTCAGCGCGACTGTGGACGCTCCACGGTTTAATACTGGCTCAAAACAAAGAATTCAGAAGTAAAAAGTAGAACGCAGCCCTGCCCGAACCGGAGAATCCAAACCCTAGAACCTCGACAGGAATTCTGGGAAAGGTAGTCCTCCTTTGAAAAACAACAACATTGTTTATGGCTCTATCACAGTAACGTTGCGCTTCTTCCCCACCTAGTGGTCAAAATTGGCAATAACATTTAAAAAAAACTTAAAAATGGACATAACATAAATATTCCAGCTGCAGCAGTAGTAATAATAATGATGGCATCTATTTGTCTGCATCTAAGTACAAATCAGTTTAACTCACATGACAAAATAATCATTATTGTTACTCTAACACAGTCTCAAAGTTAGTGCTTCTATGTACACTGCAAGTACAATACGAGTCAGAAGTGTTTGGACAGTGAACAATCTTCAGGATACCCGCTACATCTGCAGGTATCTTACATGTATATGCATTTATATAAATAGGTAATGTGCATGTTTATTCATACAAATATTGTCTGTACACAAGTCCCATGCACTGAATTGTACTCAGTTGTAAAGCACATATACATCTTATCTACAGACGGCGACAGACTGCGTGGAAGCTGCACGCACACGCTCGGCTAACGCACACATACGACGGCAGCGTGGGATCCCGCGAACGACTTCCAGGTTTATGTCAGGTGTGTGTTCAGCAGAAGCCCGGAGAGGATAAAAATGAGCTATTTTACATGTTTAAGTCCCCGCAGGGAGCCACTGATGCTGGACAAAAACTTCATACGCAGAATGGTGTGAATAGAATTCGCCTGCTTCATGGCTTCGCTGGTTTTTTGTTTTAATGGCATTTTCTGTCTGTTCAAAAAGGAGAACAAAGTTTTACGAATTATCAGTTTAGGTTTAGACTTTTTCCTGATGGCACCAAACATCAGGACAGATTAAAGCTGCGGAGCTTCAACGTTTCCTTGCTCCATGGAAAACTGAAAACGTAACGTTTGGGGGAATAAATCCAACTTTCGCAGGTTTAGGGATTAAGAAGGTTAATTGAAACGATTATTTGTCTGAACCTGGGAATCAAACTGAGTGACTTATGAGATGAAAACAGCCTCCTGAATGCAAGAAAACCTTAATAAAAGATGCATGAAGCATTTTAAATGTGTTGAAATCCAAAGTGAGGCGTCTGTAAAGTCTTGTGTTAATGAAACGTCGGATCTGAAAGTTGCAGCTCTGCAGCTTGTTGAAGGTAAAAGTTGCGTAACACCTGTTGACTTATTTTAATATGTGTACCTGTGAGATAAACAGCAGGACCCTTCAACCCTTCTCTGTTTCTCTTACGCGCAATTAACTTCTGATTCATTCTGCCGCCACCTTTCAGGAATCATATCGATCTTTTTAAACAGTTTTAAAGTCGTACTTGTGGACTGAACCTCAGCAGATGGACCAGATTAATAATCTGACCAAAGCAAAGACGGCAAACATCGGAACGTCGGACTTCCTTTCGGAGGATAGGAGGGCAGTGGTAGATTAGTCTGAGTCAGGCAAACGAATCATGGCAGTGTTTTTTGTTTTATATCACTACAAATAAAAGAAAAACTGTTTTAAACAAATCTTCCCTTCATCGCCTCCTGTGCCCCCCCTCCCACCCTAAGAAACATTTAGAAAAGAAAAAGCGGGTTTCCAGGTATGTACATGGTTACAGTGGTTTTCAAAGCACCGCTAGCCGACTGGAAGCTCCACAACTGTCGCTTAGTTCAGACTGAAAACAAAAAAAGGTTGAAACCTTCAATACTGTGCAACTCCGTTCCAGAACCAACAAATGGAGCCAGTTTAGGTTTTTTATGGAAGAGACGCCGGCGCCACCTGTTGGTTCTGCAATATGACTCATGTAACTTTCTTCCCTGTGCAACTCCTCCTATCTTCTACCAAACCTCCCCGCACGCTTCGCCAAAAACAGGCTGAAGGATCGCGTCATGTGATCCGAGTCTTCCTCGGGACAAAGATGGCGGACCAGCAGGGAGGAGAGCCGGCCCGGTTCAGGAGTAGGAGAGATGGGAACCGTTGGAGATGTGGGAGGTGACGGACGTGCTTCGGCTCAGACCGCCGTCGCTCCCGCCACCCGGCCCTCCGGAGGCCGTCCTCCTCAGTGGCTGGGGGCTGTTCCTGAGGGCCATCAGGTTGGGGCCTCTGACGCTCAGACCCCCTCCTCCGTAACCTCCCTGCGAAGAGGAGGAGGAGGAGGCAGAAGAAGGAGGAGAAGAGGAGGAGAGGGAGATGGGAGGAGGCGGTGGTGGAGGAGGTAGGAGCGCCAGGGACTGGGAGGAGGCGTGGGATGAGAGATGGAGGCCCTGGGAGTGATGGGAGTAGTGGGCCGGCCCTCCCACCCACTCCCTGGCCCGCTCGCGGTCCCTGTGGTCGCGGTCGTCGCGGTAGAGCTGTGGCGTGCTCTGGTGGTGTTGGTAGTGCTGGGGGAGGTAGTGCTGCTGGTGATGGGAGGAGGAGGAGGAGTAGTGGCCCCTGCTGCTCTTCAGCTCCCCTTCCCTGCTGAGGCCGTGGGAGGTGGTGACAGACTCGGCCCGGCCGAAGCCTCCTCCAGCGTGGTTCTGACTGCGCCAGGACGGCGTGGCCACTGAGTTCTGCACGCTGTGGCTCCAGTGGCTGCCGGACCGTGGGACGGGCCGCGATGGCCACCCGCTGGAGCCCGAGGATGGGCTGGGGGTCGGGTAGCCCTGGTTGAAGGCCTCGGCCGGGATGCCGCTCAGCGCCATGTTGCTGAAGCCCAGGCGCATGCTCTCAGAATCGAAGGCCTCGATCTCGTGAGCCTGGCGTTCCAGAAGAGTCCGGATTCGCTCTGAGCGTTCGTTCTGCAGGGAGAGCATCTCCTCCTCGATCTGACGGAGACAACATGTTGACATGGTTACCACAAACCGCCGCTTCCAAACATTAACCCTCATTTTAACTTTTCACCCACGAATCATAAAAGGGCAAAAAAAAGTATTTTTTTCTGCATAAATCTCTTTAAGAACTTCGACGCCGCCCAAAACTAACAACTATTCAAAGATTTTAACCCTCTGAAAGCCAGTTTGAGGACTTCATGGGCCTGTTTCTTATGGAAAACAAACAAAATTTTTTTTAAAATAAAACTAATTTTGTGTGGCTAGAGGATTACTTCTAAATCTCTCATAGATCAAAGATCAGCCAAAATGTCAACTGATACTTTATTAGTTTTTGTACAGCATCAAAATTGCACACAAATGTCAAAAACTGCTATAAAAACAGATTATTATCCTTCTTTCTGCTTTCTGGGGTTAAATCTATTGATTACCTTCATTCCTGATTAAAACAATCAAATACTAAAATATTATTGGGATCTGAATCTTAAACCCTTATTAATTTTTCTTAGTCTTGAATATGTAAAGGATTATCCCAAATCTTGACGTTAATGCTTTACTAGTTTTTGTGTAGATTTCAAATTTACCCCCTTAAGCCTTTTATGGACAAAAATGTCCCGCTGACTACGATTAAAACCACATTTTAATCTCGTAACTAGTGCATAATACAGATCAGTGCTTCTCAACCTTTTTTGAGCCAGTGACCCCCTATTTACTATCCCGGTCCCTTACCGCCCCCACACACTACAAGTGTCTTCCCAACATATCAGGCCTAATGTTGATTATTCTGTCACATTATAAAACCTGTAGTAAAGCTTGAATGGTGAGAATAGAAATATTACATGCAATGCTTAGCCATATGTTAATCAAAACTTTAATTAGAACTTATTTACAAACAACAAATTATTACAAAGTATCCAATAAAAAATTGTGAAGTTGAACTGCTGAAAAAGTATCTTTGTACACGGGATAGTTGAGATGTGCTAATTGCAGAAAACTTAAAAGCACAAAAAATAAACACTAATCCTGAAAAGTAAAATCCTAAAAAAAGATTCCTTTGACAACGAAAACACCACATATAAAAGCACAAAAGCCTAACAAGTCATAAAGTCTGTGTTCCCTTTGCAGCTTTTAGTTATTCGGTGGACTCTGCATTTGTTTAAAAGGAATTGCTAAAGTCCAGGTTTTTTACATGAAGATAAAATATTTTTTTGGGGATTGAGTGAGCCATCTTCTTACAGCGTACAATCTTTGGATCTACTTTCTGGTGATTGTATTTGTCACGGCGCTCGTTTCTTTTATGAATCTGATTGGTCAGTATAGTTGTCAATCAACTGCCAACCAATCCGGCCGCCCCCCAAAGAAACACCACGCCCCCCTTTCATGATTAACGTTCCTAGCGCCCCCTTACGTTATTACAACGCCCCCGTTGAGAAGCACTGATATAGATCAGGTATTTTGTAACGTTATGGTGTTTTAGAGAAAAATAGCTGAATTTGTCTCTTTTTTTTTAAACGTGTTCATCACTAAAAACCAATCATTTCCCCGTTATCAGCATTATCCCGAGTTAGCAGGTTCATATCAGCTGCTCTGCAGAGGAAGCGTTGCGGTGCTTGTACCCTCTGTTCCAGCAGCGCGCGGCGGATGGACACTCTCTGCTCCAGGTCCTTCACCTCCCTCTCGTGCTGGGTGTCGGTGTGCATCTTGATCTTGCTCTGGTAGGCGTTGAGCAGCTCCAGCTCCTGCTGCAGCTGCATGCGCTGCACCTGATACTCGGCCTCCTGCGTCTCGTCCAGCCGGAGCTGCGGCGTCAAACATGGCGAAGACAACATGAGCGGACAATCTGAGAGGACTGATGATAGCTAACGACCATCAGTTGCCGGGCGAAAATGTCGGGTCACTGTTTATTTCAATGGTAAAAATCTGACATTTAAAAGGTGAAATAAACTGATAAAATTGCTATAATAAAATAAAAAATTTAAACAAAAATTGTTTTAAAACAAGGAGAATAAAAAACGGTTTAAAAAGAATTTAAAAAATGATTCCAAACTGTGAAAGTGAAAAAAATGTTCAAATTAAAAATATTTCCAAAAATAGACAATAAACAAATAAAATAAACGGATTAAATAAAAAACAAGACTGACCATCAGATGCTGGTAAAAATGTGGGAAATTTGACATTTTAAAGTGAAATAAATTGACAAAATAGAATAAATTTAAAATAAATAAATAAAATAAAACGAAATAAAACTAATGACCATCAGATCAGATCAACAGTTAGAACTAAACCTGACCTGTGATTCGGTTTTTAGAATTACGTCATTTTACTGGTGAAATTTGACATTTTAAGGTAAAATAAACAAATCCAAGTAAAAAATAGAAACAAGTTAAAATCAGTGAATCTGAACTCCTTTACGTGATCTGATGTTGGTGTGTTTCCCGTCATGCTGACGGTGCGTTCAGGTGCAGCTGGTTTCTTACCTTACTCACGGCCTGCGTGGACAGCATGTCGTTGATGGAGTGGTCGTACTGCTCGGCCAGGATGGCCAGCTTACGTGTTTGCTCCTCTTTCAGGTGTTTGAGGACGGCCTTGTGGTCGGACTTGGGAGTGCTCTCCAGCAGGTGGTTCCTCAGAGCTTTGTACTGACGGGTCTGGATCTTGCAGGTCTCCTGGAACTGACGCTTGATCTGCAGCTCTTTGGACTGAAACGAGAGTTTGGAAATGATCAGAACCCATTTTCTTATTCTTTGTATTCAAACAACGCTTTGGAGACATTTTTAAGGTTTTCCAGGACATTTAAGGCTACAGTTTAAGTATTTTCCAGGACAAGCGAGGACCGATATGAGCCGCAGTCAGACCTTGAGGCTCTTGGGCTGCTGTCGGACCTCCGTGGTGTGTTTCTGTCGAAGTTCTTGCTCGCGCCGCTTGTTGTACTCCATCTGGTTGGTGAGCTCGGTCTGGTGCTGCGTTCGGATCAGCTCGGCCCGGGTTCTCTGCACCAAGCTCAGCTGCCTGAACTCCAGCTCCTGCGTGGACTCGTGGTGCCGCAGCAGCATGGCGCACTCCAGGTCCTTCTGGGTCTGCTTCTTGTTCAGGTCCTGGCCGATGAAAAGGAACATAAAACCACTGTTGGGGAAGTTTGCTTTGTAGCTGCAGAACTTCAGGACAGATGTTACCTCTCTCAGCAGGTCCTGCTCCAGGTTGTGGCGAGCCAGCAGCATCTTCCTCTTGTACTGGCGACACTGCAGCTCGTAGTACTGCCTCTGCCTCCTCAGCATGCTGGCCTCCTCCTCCGCCTGCATCTGCTGCAGACACTCCTTCTGACGGATCAACCACTCCTGCTTCTCCCGCTTCGGAGTCGACTGGTTCTCGTTGAGCTCCTGTCAAGTTGAGACGTGACAACGACATGAAGGAGTACATATATGTGAAGAGTAAATAACCCACCGTCCACTTTAACCGGTTCACCTGCTGAAGATTATTTATTAACTAAAATGATTTTTTTAAATAAACAGAAAATAATGAGTAATCTTCTGACCAGAGGACACACCCGGTTTATCCCTTCATTAGTTCGTTGAATTTTTCACCCCATCTGAAGCCACAAAATTGATTTTACACAGTTTATTCAAGTCCTTGTGAAATTATATTCCTAAAAATGTGTTTAATTCTGACTTTAACTGGAGGTATCTGTTGAATCTGCATGTCTTTAAGTGTATCCTGATGATTCGGAGCTGAAGTTGAACACAATGAGCCTCAGCAGCGGAGTGTGTTTGGTGTGTGCTCGGACCTCCTTCAGCTGCTCCTTGCGCTGGCGGTACTGCCGCTTCTGGGACTCCAGTAAACAGGTAAGCTCTTTCTTCTGCTGGCCCAGTATGTGCTGCTGGAACTTCTTCTCTTCAGCCAGAGCTGCTTTGGTCTGCAGGACACAAACAGGGACTGGTTACTGAAAGCTGCCGTTCAGATATCAGCGTGGTGGAAACAACCACTCACCTCCTTCTCCAGGATGGCCTGGTGCTTCTTGGCCAGCTTGTCGGCCTCCGTGGAGAAACTGTTCCTCTGGTTCTCCAGCTCCTTGTCCAGCTTCAGCTGATGCTCGTCCATCTCTGCCTTCAGCTTGTTCTCCAGGCCCATCAGCTGCTTCTGGTGCTGCCGCCTCATGCGTTTGTACCCGGACATCTGCTCCCGCAGCGCCGAGCCCTGCTCGTGTTCCTGGATCTGTCGCGTCACCTGGAGGAGGCCAGGTAAGAGGAGGCGGCTAAGATTTCTCCCACAGGAAAAATAACTGAACTATAATGACTGAGGAGTCTGAGGTGGAACCAGCAACCAGATATTAACCCTCAAAACTAATTTCGCTAGTTTCAAAAACCTTTTCTGTTCACTTGATTTCATTTCTCATGTTGAACAGCATGTAGAAGCTGAAGCTTTTAATCCCAGTCAGCATGCAGACATGATGTTTTCAGCCTCAGCTGTCAGATTCTGAGGCTAAAATGATGTAAAATGAATGTATCAATAGATGTAGCAGCATACAGGCCGAGCAGAACAAGAAAGCAGAATTTATGCCATCATCATGTCATCATAACCAAACAGCATCACAGCGTATTTCTTACCAAAGAGGCGGTGCGGATGGTGGCAAAGTGGTCACGGTTCCGATAATAAGCTCGGCGCCGGCCAGCTGAGGGGGCCTGAGGTTGATCCATCTCCGGCTGGTACGGGTCGTCATAGATGTTGTCCTGACCCTGAGGAGGAGGGAGCAGAAGGATGAGCAGCGTTTCACACATTCAGAGTGAAGTGACGAGTCTGGACTGATGCTCACTGAAGGTCGGTGGATGATGGAGCTGTTGGAGGTGACGGTGTGCTCCCCCTCCTGCATCATGGCCATCTCACTGCTGCTGTCGTCGGAGGCGTCGGCCAGGCTGTTGACCGAGCTGCTCTGGGAGCTGGCTGAGATGGACATACTGGGGACGGACTGGGAGCTCTCCATGCTGTTCACGGTGCCCGTCTGCAGCAGGTACTGCTCCACCTCCTGACACACAAACACCATCAGTTTAAATGAATCGTTAAACGAATCACCCTCTCTAGCTTCAGATCGTTGTCCTGATAAATCTTCTATCTAGTAGGTCTGACTTGGTGACCCTTATCCATCCTTTAGTCCTGCTGCTATAGGCTGAGACTGCTGGGGGACATCCCATGATGCACTGGGCTCCTCTTTGCTATCTTTACTCTCCATGGCCCCTCTTTCCCGTCCTTTACACCCCCACCCGGTCCAGGAAGATCGCCGTCCTTCTTGGTTCTGGTGGAAGTTTTCCTTCCTGGTTCTGGTTCTAATTGAGGTCTTCCTTCCTGGTTCTGGTCTCCATTTCCTCTTAGCTAGGTAAATTATCTTTATGAACTGGTTTATATGAAGACAGATATTATAAACTGGGCTACTGTGATCATATAATGGATTTGTTTTAATTGGACTGTGTGTCGGTAAAAGACGACTTTGCTGTGAATTAAAGCTGAATAGAGACGGATCTGGATCAACACACTTTTAGCTTTTTGTAGGACCGTGTGTTCGTCCGTGAAGGTGTCAGTCAGCTCCAGGTCAGGACAGAGTCCAGGAAGACGACAGCGTTCAGATGATAGAGGAGGTCTACAGCTTCCTGGATCAGCTCTGATGGTTTCATTCTCACCAGACAGATGTTTCCTGAACCATTCAGAACCTTTTTTAACACCCAACAGTTCTTCTTCTTGTTCCAACAGATTACTGAACCAACAGATGTGTTCATGCTGGGGTCCTTCCAGACATATAAGAAGCTTATAAACATCTTCAAGCAGATTCAACTTCTGTTTGTTGTTCTGTTTAAATTAACAATAAATTATCTTCATTATATCTAGATTTAAATATGAAAGTTAAAATCAGTGAAAATATCTTAAATTCTTCTTCTCAGCTTTTACTGACTTCCTCCAGCAGCCGAGTTTGGTTTGTGGCGCGGCGTCTGCGTGCGGTCGAGTCGGCGCAGCTGACGCTGGTGACATGGGCTCCCGCACTCCAGCATAGGTTTACGGTTTTCTCCCGCAGTAACTGCACAAATTCAGCAAAAAGCTCCAAAACGCGCAACCACAAAGTAACCAATCACAAGGGAGTACATCCGCGGTACTGCGCTGCAAGCAGGGGTGCACATCAGGTCTGGAAGAGGTGCGTGTCGAGCCTCTGCGGACCTATGCGGAGGTACCGACCATATGCCGACGCCACACGAGGATAAACTGAGCTTTATTTCTGCTTTCGGTATCGGTGGCGCTCCACCTTCATCCTCACCTCCTCATCCTCCCCTCCCTCAGAAACGGGCCCGTTTTGCTGGGTTTCCTGGAAAAGGATTTTCTTCATCTTGCGGTACTGCAGGTTGTCCAGCTCCCTCACCGCGTCCTTGGTCCGTGCGATCAGGTCCATGATCACCGTCTGCGGACGCTCGCGGCACAAGAAGCGGTGCTGCAGGTGGAAGGAGGAGACGAGAGGTGAGCATGAGCAGAGGACGTTCGCGGGGGTAACGGTAAGTAACGGCACTCACGTTCAGCAGTACGTCCGAGGTAGGCCGGTCCTGGGGAATCTTCTGTAGGCAGGAGTCCACAAAGTTGCGGAAGGAATCAGACCTGAATACAAATAAAGTTTTAATCTAACAATTAAACCAGAGATTTTCCCTCCAGATCTAACAGAGTATGGGGAAACTGGGGAGGCGTCCTCCTACCAGTGGTTGGACTGCAGGACGGGGCTTTCATTCTGAGCGATGTGGTATAAGGCACTCATTGCATTCATGTTGAACAGCGGGGGCTTCCTCTCAGCTGCAACAAAAGCAGAGACACTTTCAGAATCTCAGATCTTCATATTCACACATGAAGCTCTGAGATCTGGTCCGCAGGTTGTACCCAGCTCTATGCCGGTGATGCCCAGCGACCAGACGTCCACCTTGCCGTCGTACTGGCCCTCGTCCATGGCCAGAATCACCTCTGGAGCCATCCTGCAAACACAGAGGAAATGGTTTTCATTCTGACTCATCTTTCATCCTTTGGTTCACCTGAAACAATAAAACTTTAATAGTCCCAGGTGTCCATTCCTCATTATGACCAACTGCAGCATCTCCTTTAATTTGGATTTTATCCAAAGCGATAAGAACAATTCTCTAACACATTATATAACAATTTTTCAGCAGAAAAAAAGATGAGTTCTTGTAGCGCCCCTAGCACATCTCTACCTTACATGCACACTCAGAAGGTGTGAAAAGATGAGAAAGTGCTACATGCTCTCATTGTTTAGTTAAGTGTAAAACCCGTGGAGACAGTTAATGACTTGTTCTTAAAGGTACAGTGTGTAGCTTTTTTGCTTTTTTGTTAGCAAAAATAAAGAATTGCTTTCATAAATCCTACATATCGTTCTGTTCCTCATCACCTAACGGGACACTAGAGCTTCACATTTATGAATCTCCGCGGCTTCCGTAGTCGTATAACGCTCTTAAACGGTGAGGCTGCAGTAGAGCGCTACTCGGTTGCTTGTAATATATTAGCGCACCACTAGATGGAGCAATTCTTACACACTGCGGCTTTAATTGAATGCTATGTCAATGTTATTTTGAAAACAAACAAAAGAAAACCACGACCACACACAAGATCGACAGAGGTAGACGGCCTCCACACACACCGGCGCCATCTTATCTCATTCCAATGAAAACAAAACAGGTGAGAATCCAGGTGTTCAACTCGTAGCACGTCATGAGTCAGTTGTATGCGAGTTATTATGGTTTGTGCCAGTGTTTTATTCTTCATGTACAGCACTTTGGTCCACTATTGTTGTTTTTAAACATGCTTTATAAGAAAAATGTGATTATTTAGTTTGCTTTTGTATGTTGTAAAAGACATAAACATTTAAATAATAAGCCCTGGATGCCCTGGACAGTAAAAGTTGTGTCATTGCAGAGAAGACACTGCCCAAAACTAAAACCTCTTCTGGACCAATATGACAGGTGTGAATGCCATATTTAGATTAGAAATAGCAAAACGTTTTGCATGCATATCTACAGATTCAGCAGCTTAACACTCACCAGTAGGGAGTCCCCACGAAAGAGTTGGCCGGAGCCACGATGGAGGCAGAACCAAAGTCTCCCAGTTTGACCTGACCGGGCTCTGTCAGCAGGATGTTTCCTGCTTTCACGTCCCTGCAGGAGAAAAGCATGTTAGAGCCTGCAGAGGCCAGTTACATAACGATGCTGCAGTAAATGTATCCTCATCAAGGCTGCAAACACAGAACGACGCATTTACTGAACAACGTAAAAACTGGGCTTTACCTGTGAATCATATTGTGAGAGTGAAGATATGCTAATCCCTGCAGAGCACCATGGGTAATAGCAGCTATTTCAACCTCCTGGAGGGGCTTTTTGTGGACTGAGAAGACAAACGAAAAAACAAACAAAAACATTTAATCAATCCACCTAATTTTATTATTTCTCTGCATTTCTTTTATTGTTTGTTCCGGCATAAGATGCGGAAACCATATTCAGTTTTTGCATGCAGGATTTAAAGCTGAAAACGAGGAAGCGTGCACGCCTGAACTGACCTTCGAGAAGGTCTGAGGCCGAGCCGAGGCAGTACTCCATCACCAGCTGAGGAGAAATAAACAGAGGGGAAGCATTTTCAGTGTAAAATGTTTCTTTCTAACAGCTTTAGACATGTGACTGACTCATCACACTGCGCTAGTTTCTCCAGCAGTCCCACGTGGGACAGCATACGCACCCATGCCGTGTGCTCTTTCAGGTAACAGCCTTGATACTCGATGGTGTTGGGATGCCGGAGTTTCTGCAGGAACTTCACCTCCTTAATGATGTCCTGCCATTTCTGCACACAAGCACATGAAAACTCCGTTTGTTCAGGGCTAATATGAACATTTCAGGGGATAAAACGTTGAGAAATCCAATATGTTGAAAGCGAAAGTGTGTCAGCCATGGTGGAGTTTGTTACCTCGTTTGTCTGTTTGCCGCTGTAGGACATTTTCTTGATGGCCACCACTTCGTTGTTGCGCACATCACGGGCCTGTTGGGGAAAAAGACTGAATCAATGATGTGGTGAGATAATATTCTTCCATCCTCAATCTAGCCGTCCACACAGTGGACGAGGCTTTCAGGACTGAGGGGCCAAACCACTGAACTTCTGTTCTGGAATAGTCCGGTTTGGACTTGGGTTTTATTGAGTAGAAACATGGTTGAGCTCTAAAGAAGGGGAAAAAAAACAAAAGACATCCGTCACGGACCGCCGTCTTCTCGGGTTAAAATGACCATCAGTCTGCTGGCTTGTGAGCTCGGGCAAACACTAGAAGAGAGAAGCTGCGTTCTTCAACACGTAACGTTTTGCACAGATTTGTACATGAATTTGATCTTCAAGCAGCGTTTATGTATCTCAGGGTCTTGTTCATGAATGATGGATTTGTGCTTCATCAGCAGTAACGAGGGGCTGCACTGCTTCGTTGTTGTGATGATACCGGTCCATCTTCGCTCCAACTCTCATGCTTGGTCATGAGAGTTGGGTCGTGACCAGAACAAGATGGGTTAAAGTTTAACTACACCCCCTTGCTTTTTGCGTAACTGCCCACTGCCGAATTTAAAAAATGCCTGAAACTGCAAGGGTTGGGGTGGGAGGTGTGGGGTGATCAGAGAGCAGAGAGTGGGTGGGATGGGATACACAGGCAGAAATGATTGACAGCAGCTCAGCTCACTGGCAAGATGCAAAGTGAGATTCGCAAGGCAGCTAAACCACAGAGCGTCTCTGAAGTGGAAGACTTTCCCCTCCTGAATCTCCTCAGCTACACATGAACCAGGTGGTTCAGCGTATCAGTCTGAGCCGTTAGCTGTTAGCTGGCTTGTTAGCAGCTACACATGAACCAGGTGGTTCAGCGTATCAGTCTGAGCCGTTAGCTGGCCTGTTAGCAGCTACACATGAACCAGGTGGTTCAGCGTATCAGTCTGAGCCGTTAGCTGTTGAAAATAGCAGATCTACACCAGAAAAGCTCACACATTTGTAGAAATAACACACAGATGAACAGTGACCAAGCCTTTTCTCATCTGCACATCATTCAAGTCAAGTCTGACAGGAAGTGGCTTCATCATCATGTCCAGGTCTAAATTGAGGTCTCTTAGCAACATACTAGTGATGATGAAATGTGATAAATAATGATGTTATCGTGGATTTACCATATAGAGTCTCTGAATAAAACTACATTTAGTGGCTGGATTGTAAACCTCCTGGACGGGATAGAAATGCCTGGAAAACGTCTGTAGATCACCTAAAGGGTAAAATATCCGCCACGATTCACCAAGTGCATTTGAAAGCTGGTTTGGGTTTTAATGAAGATAATTGGTGGTGACAGATTTAATATCTAAACATCATATTTGGCCTGGACCTTATAATTCTAGATAGAGATTAAATAATGCTGGTTTTAACCGATGTTCTGGATCCATCTAGCTTTAGAAATCTGGTTCCTCTAGTCCCTGATCCAGATTACAGTTGTTTCTCCTACTCATTGTGCTCAAGAAACCAGCTCGCTGCTGAAAGCTGGCTGTAACCCGGCTACCACCGTGTGTGACAACAACAACCTTCAAAGCGTCCTCATTTAAAACATCATTTGCATATTTTTTCTTATGTAAAAACATCAATTGAAATAGTTGAAATGTTGTTTCATTTCAAGTCCACATGGTGGAGCCAAAACATCAATTACAGACAACAAAATGAAGCATTTGTCAACAAAATCTTCCTTTAAACTTCTCTTTTTTTGTGTAATTCAAAGTGCTTTAACCTACAGAGAGACGATGCCGCTAACAAAAATAAATTTAACAGTGTTGCATCATCATGCTGCAGCTACTTCTCATCACAGACTAGAAACAGCTGAATTATTCAGACATGTCTTTCATCACTAAATAATTCCTAGTCTGGATTAAAATATGCAACAATTAAGTTTTACATCAAATATCTTTAGCATTAAGGCCTGACTGATGATGATGATGATGAAGAAAGGAGTAACTCAGCCAGCTGCCTGACGATACAGGAAGTCTGTTTAAGTGATTGTCGCCATCTATTTCTGTAGCACATCTCTAATGGTCCTTTAATGACAGTTAGAAACTCAGACATCTACTGTGGAGGTGTTCACACAGATGCAGGAATATTTTACAGGTGGAGGGACGCAGATATCGTCTTCCCACTCGTTCAGATTCACACCGTCTCCATCAATGGTAACATGCAGGTGAGGCTGATTTACAAACCCACACAGACAAACGCTGTTCGCTGCTCTGAACATTTACAGGAGATAAAACCAAACATCATCTTGGTTAAACTAAACAAGAACCCAGGGATGTCATGGTTATAGATTTTATCAGTACGATCAAATGTCGAAGAAATAATCAGGATTATTCTGCATTTATTTCCATCTTTTGATGCAAACATAACAAAATAATAGAACAATAAAGTAAAGCAACCATCAGTCTCCTCTCATGCGTAAAGAAGTAAATCCAACATATCTCTCTCAGAGAAAACCGATAAAAGGACTTCGACCTCGACTTAGGAGGCTTCTTTCTGGAAAATACATAAAACTGGTTTTGAACATTACTTTAGAAAGAAGAAAAAACCTCTAGCTTTGAATGCCGTAAATAAATCGTTCCTCCTCACTCATGGTGCTGCCCTTCCTTTTAATTCATCACAACAACTTCAGAAGCAGTTTCTGTCTGCACATTTACAAGCCCAGCATGTCTCTGGTTGGGGCCATGAATAAAGACTGTTGAGTAATCCCTGGTTAATATGACTCAAAGTGAAACTATAACTTCAGAACAGTCCCATTCAGGCACCAAAATGAACTAAAAATAATTTCTCATCACCATAAATCAACAGGCAGCATGTTGAAACAACGTCCCTGTTAGCTTGAAAGCTTCCACATCTTCTGTCTGTCCCTCTGAGATACGACAGCGCTATGCTAATGCTAACCAGACACAAACTTTGCTCCTATTTTTCCCATATTGTCTGACATAAGGTTGGGTAACATTGCTAACAACTGATATCACAATATATTTTTTTTAAATATCTCAACAACATTAAAAACAATTTCACATATTTCTGTTGTTATTTGAGCTCATCCCCTGCTGCTTGGGTTTAGGTGCAGATAATTCTTTTTTAAAATCTACCCGTATTAGCATGAACTATGCAAAATGCTACATCCCTGAAGCCATCATTAGCATCTACACCAGACCGGCCTCCAATAAAAATTATTTCAAACTAGATTCCGATTATCTCTCTTAACAATACAAAACATTTACCTTTTTTTTGCAACACCATAAATCATAAAAGACTGTTGAGCGCCAATGTTTCTACATCAACTAACCGAACAAAAATCTGCCTCTTTTCCATAAAAACCAGTCCGCAGAGGCGTCTGCTGATCAGGTCTGAGGACGCTGCCCAATGTGAAGCCTGCCAGGACAAACTACAAGTAAACAAGAGTTCACATCCTACTCACAAAGTACACAGCTCCAAAGCTGCCATGGCCGATTTCACGGAGGTCAGCGAACAGCTTCTCCGGATCATCTTTGCAGAAGAGATCTGCCACGTCCGGGTCCTTCAGATTGCCCGCCCGTGCATTCGAGGGCATGGCCAGGGCCTGGGTGGTGGGGGAGAGAGTACATGTTAGGGTTAAAATACACAGCTTAAAGGCCAAATTAATACTTCGTTATTCTCTCCTGGTTCTTTCAAAGTTCAGTTTGATGGATTTTTATTTTTTATTGGAGCTGAAACAAACCAGATGTGGTTTTTCCAGCTTCTAAAATAAGAGATTTAAAGCGTTTCTAGTGCATAATAGCTGCTAAAATAAACAGAAATATATATATATATAAAATGCATCAAAGGTGTCTTCTTGGCTTTTTTCCAACACAGAAGCACTCTTGGGGAGTTGTTGGTGATATAAGTGATAGTGCTCAGGGCACTGTAGCTCTAGCAGGGTTTTAAGGGTTAAAGATGTTATAAGTATATTCTTTTCCTACTGTAAAGCGGCTTAACCACTCCAGCAGCTCTTCTGACAGTCTGAAAAGTGGGCAATTTTTATTGAATGCCAGAACTGGCTGTTTAGTGTAACCGTAGACAGGTAACATGATCGGCACCTGTTTGGTGAGAACTAACAGCCTTTTCAGGAAGTTGAGGCATGAGCAGTTACCAGGAAGTCTGGGTGTTTAACTGAAGGAACAGTCCATACAAACAAACAGAGCTGCAGTGGCACCAAGCACACAAAATGGCAGCAGGTTTTCAGAAAGTGCTCTTAAACACGAGTGTATTTCAGTTCTTCACTGCTGGGTTTGAGCTGCTTGTCTGACTAAAAAGCCTAACAGCTTCCTAAATAACACCACTCATGTTTCTGATTCACTGAGTCAAAATGAGGAGACGTTGTACAATGCTTCATCCCAACAAGGGTAAAGAAAATGACTAAATCTTGAGTTCATAGTCAGTCTTATAGCCAGAGCTTCTAACTGGATAATATTTTATTAACAGTGTGCAGAAAGCAGGAAGGATAATGCCAACATGTGATGAACACCACATCACCACAAAAATCGTCACCATGACCGTGCACTTAGCTTATGATGTGCTCCATGCAGGAGCAAGCAATGACTCAATGATTGTTTAGGCAAGTCAAATTTGTTTGTATAGGATATTTAATGTTCAGGACTACTTAATGATAAAACATGAAAGTTTTACAGGTGAATAAATGAGTGATGCATAATTCAATTATCTGGCTTTTGAATGTTTCTCATAACAGTGTTTCCTTAAAATTATATCAGGAAGGCCCCCCGCCTGCCGTTATACCGTCCCTTTAGCACAGAATTATACTTTGTTTTATTAAAGAACTAAACAGTGTGATGCTATTTGTCTCATTTACACGACTGCAGGTCATTTCTCTTCTGCTCTCTGTATTCACATGGCCCGATACGCACACAACGCACAACGTAAGATATGCCCCTCCCCCGCCCCCCATACCTGTTCTAACCACAGACCGTAAAAGATGGACGGAGCCTCTGTGACGTCACCCGTAGGTTTCTGAAGGGCAAAAGTGAAGCTAGTTGGGCGTCCCTATCGTCGCCATTTTGGCAGCGTCATGCCTGCCGTCGCTCACGAAAAATACAAAAATGGGCAAAGTGGCGGAGCTGAGAGGGGGGCTGTGTTAGCTGTAGCTAAGAGCTAAGTGAGCCAACTCGGACCTAAAGTGAGCTAACCGGCTAATGAAGGTAGGTGGGCTAAAGCTAAGGCGCACTTTTAGCCGGCTAAAAACTCTGTGTGTGTTGCACTCGCCCTTCTTGCCATGGATATTGGATACTTGTCAATCAAAAGGACATGCCCCTAATTATGCAAAATTTCAAGATTAAATAACATCCAATCGAATGAGTTAGAAAAAATTCACCCCCTCACAGTTTTCATGACGGTTTCATGACGGTAAACTTTTAATCCTAAAATGGATTTTTGTTCCAGGCTTTAAACATTTATTTCTGCTGTGAAGTTGGTCTTTTTAACATGGGAGTCTATGGGGATTTGCTCTGTTTTGAAGCCGGCCCCTAGTGGATGAGGGGTGAACTGCAATTTTTTTGCCCTTCCGGCAGTAAAATGTGAAGTCTATGCGGAGGTTGCTGCTTGGGTCTAACACTCAGAATGGATTTTATTAACAATGTGCCAGACTACAGCCTACCAAAGTCTCCATGAAGCAGATATGTACACACCTGAGGCTAGAAGTGTGCTAACTCCTAAATTAACAAGGTGCTAATGGCCAACAGACAGAGACAACAGGAATATTTTCCCCCATAGAGGGAAACTCAGCTGGTCAGTGATGAACTCTCCAGCATCCACAGAAAGCAGGAACTTAATCCATTCATTTGATAACTAAGGAAAAAAATATATATTGCAGCTGCACGTAAGGCAGACCTCCAGTGAGTAGCTACTCTACTCGCGTAAGGAGCACAAAGCAGAGCAGTGATTAGGCTGACTCCATCGCACAAAGATATAGGGCTGTCCCATGATTTGTTACTAATACTGGTTTTTCCCAATTCAGACTTTAGAGTTTGCGCCATGGTCATGTTTCTCCATGAAATGTAGCCATGATCTGGATCGCCTCTTCCAGCAAAAAACAAACGTGCATGTCTGACATAGCCTATTTGTAGTCAGTGAGCTGGCCAGCACCTGTTGTCACGGATCGAGGTATTGATACATGCAGTGGAACACGCGCCCGCTGCTTTGTGTTAACCAGCTCCTGAGCGGAACTGGTTTTTGATTCATCTCTAGTTGTGTGTTTGTTTCAATGCCTACCTTTTTTTCTCCTGCAAACCAAGACTTGAAAGAATGATGTGCAGATGAGAAAAGGCTTGCTCGCTGTTTATCTGTATTGCTACAAAGTACTGATAGTAATAAATTCTATTTTCTTGTTCTGGTCAGCTTTTATGCTGCTTTATCTATTGATACATTCATTTTAGCCTCTTAATCTGACAACTGACGCTGTCCTGAAAACACCATGTGGAATTAGAAGAGTTCAGCTTCTACATGTATTTTTACTAGGGCTTTCAAAATAACAGAAATTTCTAAAAATGGCGTTATTTTATTTATTAGGGTTTACATGCACACCATTTGTGTAGTTCCAGGAAATGATGCAGAAATAAGGTTGTGGTTCGGAAGCAATAACAGACAGAATGGGTCTTTTACAGACAGTTGAGCTTTAAAGCTCTGCAGACAAGACTAAAGTCATTTTTATCATCTGTGGATATAAACTGAGTTACCACCATGGTGCGTCGCATCTCAAATACCACCTGCTGTGCCACACAGCTCATTCAGAAGCCGTCCTCCTCTAAAGACGTCCATGTTGGCGCTTCCAGCGGAGACGTCCTGATAATTCTACAAGCAGCAACCTTTTAACAGCTGATCTGGATAAACTAAAGAAGTTAGAAACGGTGCTAGAGCTCTGCAGGATTTTTACTCCCATTTATATTTTTATTTCTAAATGAAGGTGAGGCTGTCAGAAGTGGTGAAGAGTGTGTTTGGTAAAGAGGTGGGGTGAGTCTGTCTGTGTGTGTGTAAAGTCATTTAACCTCAGGTGAGTAAATACAACTAAAATTACTAAAGTGTCTTATTCTGTAACTGCAGGTACATAACAGCTTACTAGCATATTTAAACATGATAAATATCCGGCTATGGTACATTTAGAAACAGATACAAAATCTGTGATCAATTGCGAGCTAACTCAGGATTAAATGGTTTGAGTGACAGATAGCCCCAATTTTTACATTTAAAAAAACCCAAGTGGGCCAAAATGTTCTGAAGTTTTAAGAGTTAATGGACAATAAGCTGTAGCAGCTAGCTTGGCTTAACTGTACCTGGAAATGTACAGATCAATGAAGAAGAAAATAATTTCTTCTTACAAACTCTTCACTTGATGATCATGAATAATAGTTCTTGTTGACATAAAACTGATAAAATAATAATTCAGGGCACATTTAACCTGTACATAAATTTAATTATGAGTGCCAGACTCATTTGGTCTCTTGTGAGTGCATGTGAACATCTTAGCGACTCCACTTTACCCTGACAGCCCGACTCAAATAAAAGACAAATTTAAATCCATGAAAAACCAGAAACGAGCCAATCTCAGCCCCAAATCAAATCATCTGACTAAATCAGCCCACTGAATGTAATCTCAGCCTGCACACTGAGCCGTATTGACAAATGCAACATCGCTGTATAATGGGGTTAATGGGGCCGCTCATCCTTTGAGTGTCAGCTGGAGCCCCAAGGAGGGTCGACAACATAACCAGGCCTCTGTGACTCAGTGAATGCATGAACACACAGCCCCGGGGTCCCTGTTTAATGCAGAGTTGCGAGGTTTGTTCCCTTTATAACTCTGCCGTGTAAACGCGAAGGCAGATCCGTGCTAGACGAAATGGATTTCCACCCTCCCACACCCCCTGACCCAACATTTCTTCAAAACGCGGTGAACCAATTTCCAATTATACATTATGTGGCACTGAGCAGACCAATAGTCTTCAATCCATGGAAAGAAGGCAGACGCCCGTAGCTGGTTTAGCTTGTACAAACCTGAAAGAAATGAAGCCTCCCAGTTTGTCTGCAGCCTTTATATGTCAGAAAATGTCAAGTGACATAACAAAGGTTCTGTTATTCCTCACCAAACAGGTTAACTGCACACACTCACACAATTCAGATGAGACTTTTTATAAAAAAAAAAAAACTTAGTAGCTTTTACAATACATTTTCCCATGCTGATACAATGCTAAATCAAATGTAGCATTAAAAATCTTCAATGCAATGAAGGATCTGTAGACTGTTTGACCATTAAAAGTCACAATCACACCAAAGATCACCATGAAATCTACTCCAACAGTTGAATGGGGTCATGATAATTTCACTGCATAAGTCTGAAGTGAAAAGTTGATGAAAACAAGCACACCAAGATGTCATGATCGCCTTTTTTTATATTCTCCGACAGTTTCATACAAGTGTTCGGGAGGGCAAACGGGGGGGAGGTGTCAGATCTAAGAGCTTTTGTGACACACAAACTCTAAACTGAGAGGGATTTGTTATTTAAGGAGAGTGAAAGTGATTGGATCACAAGCAGTAAGAGTGTGAACCAAATTTTAGCACTGTGATGAGCCCACACAACAGCGACAGGACAAATGCGGTTGCAAGGCTTCCTAAAGTAAACGCTGAATATTTATTCTGTGATTATTAGATAATGAATCCTCTGAAGCAACCTAGCACCTTTTGTACAAACAGAACTTGCTTTGAAAGAAATAACTAGACTCACTAGAAGTGAAGCTTTGGATGTAGTTTATGTAAGCCCATCCTGCTCTGCCCACAAATAAAATCCACAGCATCCCGATAGTGAACTCAAATTAACTGTTATTCCTGGTCTGAGATTTTTTAACATCAAGCAGTTGATTTTATGTGAACTCTACAGGGAATCAAATAAACACTGAATGTACATAGTTATTGTATGGATACTACAGCATTTAATCTTAAT
The DNA here is from genome assembly GCA_037177495.1 of Rhadinocentrus ornatus. Taxonomy (NCBI): domain Eukaryota; kingdom Metazoa; phylum Chordata; class Actinopteri; order Atheriniformes; family Melanotaeniidae; genus Rhadinocentrus; species Rhadinocentrus ornatus. The sequence goes on along the minus strand of JBAMHW010000023.1, from coordinate 27,021,155 downwards.
AATAAGTCATTAATCTTTGCCTTCTGTTTTTGTCTGCTGCGAATCTTATATTATTGTCATGTTATTATTGACGGTTGGTGATACAGGCTGATTTAACGATGAACACAACATGGAAATTTAGAAATATCTAGTGTTTGTTGTTAAATACAGTTACTTTCTGTGAGCAAACAGCATGAACAGCACTAAAAATAAACAATTAATTAACATGAACTGGAAATAAATTAATAGATTGAATAAACCTGCAATATCTATAATTTTCCAAAGACAAAAAAACATGAGATGTCCTTGGATCCAAGTTTGAAAACCCGCGGAACAGCTAACTAGGTTAGTTAGCATCACCGTTAGCTAGGCAGTTAGCAGGATGTAGCATTACTCACCGCGGCTTATTGTGGTTTCGCTCTGGAACGAAAAACAACTGTTAGCAGCCGAGCTAGCAGCAAATCTCGATCCACATAGCCTGGGTTTTCCTCTTAAAATGACGTGGGTCTCATGTCCACCGAAAACCCTCCCAATTTTAGAGATAACTAACGGCGTTTAAATTACAATGGTTGGTTTAGTGGGCTCAAAAAACAATAAAGAAACAAAATCGAAGCTCTACAGTTGCCTCTCTGTTGTAACTGGGTTACTAGCCTGAGCTAATTGGCTAGCTTAGCTTTGTTAGCTAGGAAGCTAACCTTAACATTAGCTGCTCAACGGGGTGTGGTTTGTGTTTCTCAAAGGTGCTACACTTCCAAACATAATGTCCGACTGCCCTGTCTAAAAAATTATCTTAAACTCGGCCTAAAACTTGCTCCCATCCTCAAACTGGACCCGTTTCTTCTCCTGTTTTTGTTCCTGCTAAACACAAGATGGCACAGTCAGCCGGGGAGGGACTCAAGCGGCAACAGGAAACTCTTTGCTTCTATTTCCGCTGACGTTTGTGCTTCACAAATAAAACTATATAAATAAACCGACCTACATAATGTTCATAATTTGGCACAATCGCTCTAAGGCTTGATTTAGTGATTCACTTCAACTAGACTGCATACTTATTGGTCACTTTTTTTTAAATAAAGCGCAGTGAGCCATCAAAACATACATTTCCATCCAAACCACATTTCTCTGATTATGTTTAATTTGCAACTTAAATACAGGAATGTAAGTTGATGCCTGAATTCACCCTCTGATTACATAACTGAGTCCTATTTCACATTTATCCTTACTCATCAGGTCCATCTCCTGATCTGAAGGTTTCCAAGGTTTCAAATTTGCCAAAACATAATGTATAAAATACAATGCAAAGGACATAAACAACCACCTAATTTATTTATATGCTAGCAGGAATAAAAATCATTAAAAAATTATTGAACCATGTGTATACATAAATGTGGATTCAGTATATGAGGTAGAAAAACAGTTTATCCTATTATAATGAGTCTAAAAGTGAATATCTGGTATGATCAACTTTAATCTTTAAAACACAGTAAGGTCTGGGTCCTAGGGAGGATTCATCCCTTCATCAGACCCGTTGAGGTCCATGTTATGGATCTATCCCTCCATCAGACCTTTTTCCACTGATCGGTCCAGATCTTGTGTCATGTGACGCACCGCAGCCTTTTCTCCCTTTCTTAAGAATGTCCTCTTAACAGCCACGTTTCCATGGAGACCATTTGTGATGAGGCTTGGGCCAACAGTAGAGGGATCAGCTATGGTCCAGATGCTTCTCTCAGGTCCTGGTTCAGGTCTTTGCTGGATTTGTTCATATTTCTTCAGGACATCACTTTCAGATCCTGTTCATCTGCTGTAGTTTTTTAGCCCTCATTCTTCTTCTTTTGTCCTCCACGTGTCCAGTTTCTGCCTCCATGCTGAGATAGACCAAGTTTCCAGCTAACAGCTGTTTGGGAATCACCTGTTTTCTGTGTGTCTGACTGATCTTTGCTGGTTTTAAAGTATCTGTAACCCTTTTTTTTCCTCATTAAATGCTTCATTAATGTCAAATTGGCTGAGTTCTGCCATCTAGTGGTGGCAGTGCATATTGCAGAGCTTGTTTAAGGGGTTCACACATCAGCATATTATTTAACATGGCTTACATGTCATTTAACATCTGAAATCATTTACATAAATGAATTTATTCTCAGACTTTTTCCTTTTAGGTCAAACTCACATGATTCCAAACCCTTGTTCAGATTATTTAACAACTCTCTTTATGCTTAAACTTTGGCACCAAATCAGCTAAATACTTGACATTTAAACAAAAGATCTGAAGAATTTTCTACTTTGACTTGATCAATGAATGTATGTTTTTCTTTATTAAAGTCGGGCTAAACATTTTATATTTCAAGAATATTTTCTGGAAATGAGGCACAAAGGTTTCGGTTTATTTCCATCTTTACAATGTCCTGCAAGGCAGAGATGGAAACATGAAGATAGAACTTCTCCTAAACTTGAATATCTTATTTCACATAAACAAACATCTCAATATTAAACACAAATTTACAGTTTTCATTTAAATTCCAGCAGCAATAGAAAGATTTACTTTAAATATCCGTCCAACCCAAAAATCACGTATAAAAAGATGTGAAACTTGGTGTGAAGTTGGAGGTAAAAGCTGACCAGGTCCACAGATCAGAGTCCACGTTCAGGTCCACTTAGTCCACCTCCTCAACAGTGGGCCCCTGGGTGTGGGCTCCTGCCTGCTCTCTACAAGAACCAGTGGGCCTCCCTCCCTGGTACAACTTGCTGATGATGGGGTTGCACACTTTCTCCAGCTCTTCCTGCTTGTGTTGGTACTCGTCTTTCTCAGCCAGCTGGTTGTTCTCCAGCCAGCTGATGGTCTCCTCACACTTCTCCAGCACCTTCTTCTTGTCCTCCTGGCTGATTTTGTCCTTCAAGCTCTCGTCCTGCACGCTGCTCTTCACGTTGAAAGCCAAGGACTCCAGGGAGTTCTTGGCGGCGATCTTGTCCCTCTGCAAGTCGTCCTCAGCTTTGTAATTCTCAGCGTCCTGCACCATCCTCTCGATCTCCTCCTTGCTCAGCCGGCCCTTATCGTTGCTGATGGTGATCTTGTTCTCTTTGCCGGTGCTTCTGTCCACCGCAGACACGTTCAAGATGCCGTTGGCGTCCACGTCGAAGGTGACCTCGATCTGCGGGACCCCTCGTGGAGCGGGTGGGATTCCCGTCAGCTCAAACCTGCCCAGCAGGTTGTTGTCCTTGGTCATGGCTCTCTCCCCTTCGAAGACCTGGATCAGGACCCCGGGCTGGTTGTCAGAGTAGGTGCTGAACACCTGGGTCTGTTTAGTGGGGATGGTGGTGTTGCGTTTGATCAGGGACGTCATGACTCCTCCGGCCGTCTCGATGCCCAGGGACAGAGGCGACACGTCCAGCAGCAGCAGGTCTTGGACGTTGCTGGACGTGTCGCCCGTGAGGATGGCGGCCTGGACGGCGGCCCCGTAAGCCACCGCCTCGTCCGGGTTGATGTTCTTGTTCAGCTCCCGGCCGTTGAAGAAGTCCTGCAGGAGCTTCTGGATTTTGGGGATTCGGGTGGAGCCTCCCACCAGGACAATGTCCTGGATCTGAGCCTTGTCCATCTTGGCGTCCCTCAGGGCTTTCTCCACCGGCTCCAGCGTTCCCCTGAACAGGTCGGAGCACAGCTCCTCAAAGCGAGCCCTGGTGATGGAGGTGTAGAAGTCCACGCCCTCGTACAGAGAGTCTATCTCCAGGCTGGCCTGGGAGCTGGAGGACAGGGTCCTCTTGGCCCTCTCACAAGCTGTGCGCAGCCTTCTCAAGGCTCTCTTGTTCTGGCTGATGTCCTTCCTGTGCTTCCTCTTGAACTCCTCCACAAAGTGGTTGACCATGCGGTTGTCAAAGTCCTCCCCGCCCAGGTGAGTGTCTCCGGCCGTGGCCTTCACCTCAAAGATGCCGTCTTCGATGGTCAGGATGGACACGTCGAAGGTGCCTCCTCCCAGGTCAAAGATCAGGACGTTGCGTTCTCCAGACTTGCCTTTGTCCAGACCGTACGCGATGGCGGCCGCCGTGGGCTCGTTGATGATCCTCAGAACATTGAGTCCCGCGATGATGCCCGCGTCTTTAGTGGCCTGTCGTTGGGAGTCGTTGAAATACGCCGGGACGGTGATGACGGCGTTGGACACCTTCTGGCCCAGGTAGGCCTCGGCGATTTCCTTCATCTTCACCAGGACCATGGAGGAGATCTCCTCAGGGTAGAAGGCTTTGTCCTCTCCTTTGTACTCCACCTGGATTTTGGGCCTCCCTCCTTCTGAAAGCACCTTGAAGGGCCAGTGCTTCATGTCCGCCTGCACCACCGCGTCATCAAACTTCCTTCCAATCAGTCTCTTGGCATCAAACACCGTGTTGCTGGGGTTCAGAGCCACCTGGTTCTTGGCCGCATCCCCAATCAGCCTCTCGGTGTCGGTGAAGGCCACATAGCTGGGGGTGGTCCTGTTGCCCTGGTCGTTGGCGATGATTTCCACTTTTCCGTGCTGGAAAACCCCCACACAGGAGTAGGTGGTGCCCAGGTCGATGCCGATGGCCACGCCTTTAGCTGCAGACATCGTGGCTGTGTCCACTTCCTGTTCTAAACATGCAGAAACATGAACATGAGAAAAGTCAAGAGATACAGCCGCCGCTAGAGAGTCTGTTGTTTTCTTCCAAGTCTAAATGCAGCATCTAATATGCTTCTATAGTCCAAGACATAGAGCAAGTTAGTTGTAATTATTAGTTGGCCTTTCTGGTAAAGTTTAAACCATTAAGTCTTATCAAACAATGATTACATTATTTTATATTAATCAAAAGTAATTATAAATTTAATTGGTTAGTATTTTTAACTTTAAATCCTCAGATAAGGTTTATAAGATAGATCCAGATGGGAACATGTAAACTGCTTATGGAGAGAGAGAGAGAGAGAGAGAGAGAGAGAGAACAAGCTAAACTACTACCTGAGCATCATCTCACCTACTGCCTACATGGATGATCATTTTTGCCAGTTCAAACTGTTTATATGTTATGAAGAGGATGTAAAAGTTATAAAACCACCAATGACGAAGAAACACTGATAAAACTGCTGGTTTGACTCGAACATGTTTTTTCGTTATCAAAAAGTGTTTGTGCAGCAGTGATTAAACCATAAAATTAAGGATTGTCCTGAAACAATAGTTAATTTCCTAAACAATAGGTTAAAAATCAAGATAAATATTACCTACATTTGCTTTTACAAATTTTTGTTTTCCTGTTTATACCAGATGACCACTTTAGTTATAATAATTATTGATTACTATGTAAAATAAAATAAAAAAGCCTTATTTACTTTTCCAAGGCTTTGCCCCAAATCAAAAGATTTATAGACCCACTGCTGTGAACAGGTTGTTCCGGGAGAAATGAAGGAATAACTTACAGCTGAATGTTGATGGTCTGAGCTGTGAAGAGGATTGATCTACTTCTTCTTCTTCTTTGGAGCTTCTTTTTCTTCTTTTCTGGATCCTCTGCTGCTTTCTGATCTCTGTCTCTAACTGCTTCTGCTCTCAGACCAGCTGCTTTATATGTGGTAAAGCTGAACATCTGGCTGTTTCTAGACGTTTCACACAGCACTGTTAAGTTTCCGAAAACATCACATAAACTTCCTGTTTAGCTCGTCAAAGTAACAGCGATTCAGGGATTATTAAATACCAGATGGTCGGAACACGACACGCGTGTGTTTTATTTTGAAGAATTATAATTTAATTTCCGGTATCATTTAATGGCTTGATGGATATTTCTGGTAACGTCAGCCAATGAGAGCCGCGACCGAAACTTTATTTGCTGTTGTTCAAATTACAGAACGAGACTTTTCTAGAAAAATTGAGCAAGAAACGATACAGAAACTACAACAATTAGAAAAATAAACGATTATATTGCCTATTACTGGATTAATAATAAGGACAAAAATGTTTTAATGTTCTTTTTTTATTTAAACCCTTTAAACAACCGTTCTCTATTTGTTCATGCAGCTTCTTTATCGCTTCATTATACTGAAGTTTTATTTAGTATTTTCCATTATCCTGCATTATTTATTAGTCTGATGGCCCCTTTCTGTGTGTCCTCTATACAGTAACTCAAATATGGTAAAAGTAATATACAATGTAAAGTTTATAGTAATTTCTGATCAAACTGATTTAAGATGTGCTTATTTTTCTTCTAGACCTAAAATTAGTTTAATAAAACTCAGAGACTTTCATTTCAAACCACTTTTGCAACGTGCGTTTTTTCTTGATCACCTCCAAAAACCAGCATAATTTCAGCCTGGAAAATATTTAGGAAAATCTACTATTTTAGAACATTTCCTTCTTTTCTGGTTGTTTTACACGACTCTGAAATGCACCGCCTTTGGACTGATCCAATATGTCTGTTTAAATGTTCAGCACTGTATAAATCGCTTTAGTCAACAAGAGATATAAAAAGGAAATTTAGGAAGTTCTTAATAAACATGCCCTGATTTTCACGAATGCTTGAGATGTTTCACATTTACATCCTCGTAAAGAAGTTTATCTTTATCAGATTGTTAATATTTACAGATTCCTTCTATGCACCAGGGGTGCCTTGGTGTATTGTGAGAGTCCTTGCCTACTGGTAAGCAAACCAGAAAATGCACATAATTTAATCTACATGTAAATGAGTTGTCTATGAGACTGAAAGAACGCTGGTGAACTGTTTAAATGTATGCAGATGACCTTGTCATTTTCAGTCCGAGCAGGGCTGGGTTGCAGCAGCTTCTCAATATATGTAGAGAATACGGTGTGTTTGTGATATGATATAAAGTATAATTTATATGTTGAACCAAACAAGAAAAATGCTTTTATTTTGCCAGTGTTTAAACTGTTTAATACGAGACTTGAGGTCAGTCAGCAGAATAAATACCTTGATTATATGAGTGATGATGATACAGACAATGCTATAAAGTATATGCACAGGCAAACACACTTAGTTTTTGCTCTACTCAAGTTCAAATGTCCTTGTTTAAAAAATATTGTACACCACTCTATACAGGCCATTCGTGGCCATCTTATAAAAAAACTTTCGTGCTGCAGTTACAAGTTGCATTTAATGATGCTATGCGAATAATACAGGAGGGAGTGCCAGTTAGATGCTTTGTATATATTTTCTCTCTTCCTCTCTCTCTCTCTCTGTCTGTCTCTCTCTCTCTCTCTCTGTCTCTCTGTCTCTCTCTCTCTCTCTCTGTCTCTCTCTCTCTCTCTCTCTCTCTCGTGTTTTATGTATGTTTTTTATTGATTTGAGTCTGTTTAATAAA
>JBAMHW010000023.1:26958888-26982495 GCA_037177495.1 Rhadinocentrus ornatus | reverse complement strand
TGTAAAAAGTAGTTCCAGGGTGTAAAAAGTAGTTCCAGGGCGATGTTCAGCACGGTGTAAAAAGTAGTTCCAGGGTGGTGTTCGGCACGTGTAAAAAGTAGTTCCAGGGCGATGTTTGGCACGGTGTAAAAAGTAGTTCCAGGGTGATGTTCGGCACGTGTAAAAAGTAGTTCCAGGGCGATGTTTGGCACGGTGTAAAAAGTAGTTCCAGGGTGGTGTTCGGCATGTGTAAAAAGTAGTTCCAGGGTGATGTTCGGCATGTGTAAAAAGTAGTTCCAGGGTGTTGTACGGCATGTGTAAAAAGTAGTTCCAGGGCGATGTTTGGCACGGTGTAAAAAGTAGTTCCAGGGTGATGTTCGGCACGTGTAAAAAGTAGTTCCAGGGCGATGTTTGGCACGGTGTAAAAAGTAGTTCCAGGGTGGTGTTCGGCATGTGTAAAAAGTAGTTCCAGGGCGATGTTCGGCATGGTGTAAAAATTTCAACGCCCTCACTAACTAAAGTCACAGCAAGAAATAAAATCAGAGACACAGTCCCATGTTCTGATTCCTCCTGATCCTCTGAATATCTAGATGATATTACATATTGTAGATGGTGGGATCTTTGAAGTCTTCACAATTTTATGCTGAGGAACATTTTTCTTGAAATGAAATATGACTTTATGGGATTTGTAAATCATTGGATTCTTTTTTTAATTACATTTTAAACAGCGTCCCAACTTTTTTGTAATTGGGGTTGAATATTAATGACCAAATAACTGAAAATAGACTCAGCAGATATTTAGTTAGTTCTTGCTCCAGTACATGCATATTAATGAAGCTTAAATTATGTACTTTAACTTTCAGGATGTTCCTCCAGAGGAGCCCGCCATCAGCAAACCATATGAGAAAAGTGACGATCCAGACAACACTGAAGATGAGTTAAAAGAAAAACACACCTCAGTACCAGAGTCTGTTATCAGAGACTCGGATAAAGATTCAGGAAAACAGAACCCTGCTGCATCCGTCTCAGCTCCGCCTGATCTCCAGGACACAACTTCATGTCCTGAGAGACAAAGAAACGAGAAAAGCCCTAAAGAGAAACCGTTATGTAAACATGACCCTAAGTGTTACAGGTCAGTCATCTGATCATTGTCTTTCTCACAGGCAAATACGAGGAGGAAGCTAAAGGTTGTTATGGAAACTTGTTGACTTTTTACATAGTCAACACGTCCACAAAGGCTAAGTTGGAAGATGGGTGTGCACTTAAAACGCATTAGTGTCCTGGCTGGTTTGATCCTAGTAGTTATCATTATCAGTTATTATTATCTGGAATAATAATGGAATTATTATGTAATTCAGAGAATTTTGACCCTCGTTTGAAACAATCTGGAATCAGTCAGCTAGTTAGAGGATGATGTTTGTATCTATCATTTATTCCTGAGAACAAACTGACTTGAACATTTTTTCCTTTGCAGGATAAACCGAAAACACTGGATAGTTTTCAGACACACTACAGAGCGCGGTGAGTAAAAGTACTTTAAAATTAACTTGAAATTTGTTGAACCACAATCAAAATATTTTTTAGCAGAAAGAAGTAGTAAGCATGGTAGAAGCAGAAAAGTACATAATGTCAAAGCCTTGCTTTGTGGATCTGGTTTTTAAACCTATGTTTATTTTAGTTTTACCCGAAACCTTATGAATTTTATAGTTGCTGTTACTTTTTAGGTAAAAACTAATCATTTATTTATATGTCAGAATTTGTTGTTGGTGTATTTTCCAGAAATACTTGAAGGACAAACTGCCTGTTCAACTCTAGAAAGAGATAGCATCAGCAAAATGATAAGCTGAGGAGAAGAACAATCTTTTCTTGTACTAAAATTAGACACGAATCCCTTTCTGAAATGTAATTAATTATTATAATCTTCCTGTTTCGTTGTATTATAATGAACTACATTTGAAATACAAGCTGTTTTAATATTCTTTTACTCTACAGAAATCTTACTAAGAGTAAAGCTTCGTGATGAGCAGAAATTTGTTAAGATAACAGAGCCGACGCTGACACATTTTTTAAATGCAGGTAGGTTGTCTGAAATGGTGGTGGGGGGGGGTGTCAAAGTGGGACTTTTGTTGTCTTGTTTGTTTTAAAGAAAGCAAAAAAAAACAAACACTAGAAACAAAAATCTACATGGAGTTCTGTTAGATTGCAGGAAGACTTTTGATAGTCGAACAGCCGTGATTTTAGATGTTTAGTATCCATGTGACCCACCCAAGGCAAGGATGGGCAGCTCATGTATAGCAGTGGTAGTTTGGTATTCCAGATAACTAAACACTGCCTGTCCAAAATGACTTCTTATTGGCACGAGACAGTCATTTCTGGAGGGTGCCCCGCTTGTTTTTTGCTTGACCCAGGTTTTCTTTTTTCTTATTAAATTCCTGTTATGGAGTGGAAGCTAGTCTGTGGAGGATTTTAGTCTCCAGGGCAGAGTCTATATTCAATAATCTTTCCCCTGCTCAACAAAATCTTTTTTTTTTTTTTCAGTTTTAGAGTGGTCTCGTATGGCAGTGCCCAGCTCATCAGTACGTCGTTTACAATTAACGAGTCAAAATATGAATCAGCTGATTCCAGTGTAAATTACATATGATTTTTCTGATTCACTAATAGATTTGATGTAAGGTCATTATGGGGGGACAGACTAATGCTTTTATATACTTGATACATTGGGTGATGTTTTATTAATGATTTTTTTATCACATGCAAAAACTAGAATCATCAGATATCCAATAATCTCTCTGTTTGTCTTTTTCCTCAGTTTTTGCAAAGTTTGAGATCCAAAATGTACCGAAGGGGGTGAAGGTCTTCGACAGCTCTGGGACTGAGTTGGATGACGATGACATTTTTGAACGCGTCGTAGAAAAGCCTTCACAAGACGTACTCACCGTCAAATATGACACAGGTTTGCTTCAGTTAAATCACTTTTCTTTCAGCACAACTTCCTTGGTGTGAAGTTTACAGTGTTAGTTGCATAAAGGTTTAGAGAAGTCGTCACGAGAGGATTATATAAAATAATCTGAATTCTTCAATCTGATTTATAAACAGACCCTAGCGATCCCCCAGCACCACGTCCTGATTCAGCTGACTCAGGTAATGTAGAAAAACACACCTGTACTTATTGTCACACTATAGAGTGCCATTAAGAGATAAAACATGTACCATCAGAGGGGTTTTTGTTTTTTTAAAGTGGGAAGCTTATTAGCGGATTTACTGATCCTCAATTAAAAAGAGGTGGAAAGTCATGTAAAACAAATTCAGATTCAGAACATGGGAGACGTTTTTGTGGAAAGAGTTTAAAATCATTTTAAGTCTTTTTGACTTCAAAAAGCTTTCACTTTAATGTTTTTCCATAAAAATTTGAGGCGATATTCTTCCAAGCTGATGAGCACGAAGGGAACAAATTTTCCTTGAGATCTCGGATCTTAATTAAACATTAGACTGAGAATCCATGATGTTTATAGGATGCAGAAACACCAGTGTGAGTATAGGAAAAGGGAAACCATGTCAGCAGGGAAACACTCTGCAGAGGTGGTTTTAGAGATTGAAGACCTCTTATAATCTTCCTGTCTCATTTTCCAGGAGCACACACCAATGATGAAGACTAAGAGGAGGATGCAAACCCAGATGTGCCGAGTCTCTGATATAAGCTGTTACAGTATAACATTGAGCTTATTATTTTAATTATTACTATTACTATTATTTTATTATGGCCCTGCGATGGACTGGTGACCTGTCCAGGGTGTACCTGCCTCTCACCCAAAACAATGCTGGTATAGGCTCCAGCTTACGCCGCGACCCGTCATGGAATAAGTGGTACAGATGATGACTGACATGACTGGCTATTATTTTATTTTATTTATTGTAGTTTGGCTCAGCTCAGCAAAAGATGTGACTTTTTAAGCTCCTAAGCAGCTCCTCGCTTGTGGTGCTTTTTCATGAGATCCAAGCTAGCTGAGCTGAAAGTGTTCAGATACATGGAAACACAGGAGACGGCTAAGAACCATCACTGTGGATTCAATTCAGTTCAGCTTTATTTGTAAAGCGCCACGGAAAACCAACAGATTGCATCAAATCTAATCTTCGATCCAACCCCTCATCCATGCTCAGGATGCGGGGTTGGGGGAAAGGAAAAACTCCCTTTTAACAGGAAGGATAAACCTCTGGCAGAACCAGAACCCGGCTCAGGGAGCCATCTGCCTTCACCGGTTGGGGTGGAGAGGACAGGAAAGAGAGATCAACAGACATGTCATGTAGAGCCTAAATGGGAGTTGGGATTAAAACTCTTGTTTTTGCATGTTGTGTTTGGAATTTAAATTTTTATTTTCTTCCCTTGTATGTATGTACATGATTTGTTACAAGTTGTTTTTGTGGGGGTGGAATTGTTTTTAAATTTGTAGACACCATTTCTCTCCACCCATGTTAAACTCTGCTGATTAGCAGTAACAGATGCGGATGATTATTGGCCAGATTACACTGGAGGAACAAGAGGCCAAAAGAGCAGACTAGTGGGGAGTAGCGAGAGGCCCTGGGTGTGTCCTGCTTATGTTGCTCCTGCTGGTACTGTATTTAATCTGTGTGAGTTGGGAAGCATCATTGACTTATAGACTCCCTGGATTTGGTCCTCTGCCAGTGCAGCAAGTGACACTTTCATTCCAGCTGCCACTGGGATTTTTACATCATGCAGCACCCACACAAGGGAAGACTGCACAGATTTGGCCTGCTGCACATAATTTATAGCTAATTAAACTGTTTTAGTGAGATTATATTTTAGCTTACTTTTTCCTTGGTGTTGTATTGTTTAATTGTGTGGAGATCCTGCCGGTTTCTCTTATTTTTCTTGCATGCAGCGAGTGTTCTGGGCCATCGCTGTGTAGAACAGACTGTTTATGGACTTAAGGACTTAAGAACACACCGGACGATATAGCCTGCGGGACTAAGGACCCACTTAATCGATCTAGGACCTTTCGAGGCAACCTCGTGTAGGGTTGATTTTTTTTATCTTTTAAACATTTATTGTAATAAAATTTATTTCTGGACTTGAAACTATTGTTTGGGCTGCGCTGTTGTTATTGCTCCTACCAAACCACAGTAGGAAGGTAGTCCCGGTTATCCGGGTGGTGTTGTCGGTTCACTCATTTAGCGCATGATACACACTTCACTTCATCCACTTTTATCAAGGAAGACGTGCTGAGAGGAGGAGAAATATGCTAATGATGCCAATACCGTCATTTGTTTCTACATGGAGGATGAGCATAAAGATAAAAAGGAAGAGCTCAGTGCATCATGGGACATCCGCCAGCAGTCAAAAGGCCCATTTATGCTTCCTTATGTTCGTAAACAGCGACGTCTGTTTCAAAAGTTGTCATGCGTCGCCTTCTTCTCTGGTTTATTTCTTTCGCTGGTTGCATGTCAGCTATTCTACTCAGCACTGCCCCCTTTGCTCCGTCTTCTACGTCAAGTGACGGATGGCTAAGCTCCCTAAAAACAGACCAAATTACACATGTAACTGATGCAGAAGACAGATAAATGTGTCCGTCCGTTTGTGTATCTGTCTTCTGCGTCGAGCATAAATGGGCCTATGGCGGCATAACTAAGGGATGGCTAGACCACCTCTAATTATAATATTTATCGAAAAAATGAAGGTTTTAAGCCAGATTTTAAAGGTAGAGAGTGTGTCTGCGTCCCAAACCCGAACTGGGAGCTGGTTACATAAGCGAGGGGCCTGAGAGCTGACTCTTAGACACTAAGAACCGCAAGTAAACCTGCAGTCTGAGCGTGAAATGCTCTGTTGGGAATATATGGAACTATGAGATCTTTGATATACAATGGAGCCTTGTCATGCTGAGCTTTATATGTGAGGAGAAGAATTTTAAATACTATCCCTGATTTAACAGGGAGCCAATGAAGAGAGGCTAAAACCGGGGAAAAATCTCTTTCTGGCCAAGATGGAGCAATTTACAATCAACACACATACAAACTGGCTAATGCATCACAAAACCATTAAAAATCCAGCAGAACATATACGAAGAGATGGATCTGCCTCCAAGTCTTCCAGCTTTCTTCATGAGACCAGGTCATGAAGTTTCAGGTCTTTTTCTAGTTTGTTCCAGGCAAAGGGAGCAGAATTCATAAAACAACAGTTCCAGCTCTGTTTAACAAGCCCTGAGCTCTTCTGAGCTTGAGAACAGCCTTGTGAACAAGAATATTACTGGTGTCTTGTCCTACGTGTTGACCATTAAATACCAAGAATACTGACAGATACAATTAAAATACCAAGATATCTGTGGGGCAAAAACTTGAACAATTTTCACACAGATGAGTTAGTTAAGAAGAAAGTGTCTCTGATTGTTCTGTTGTTGCACCAGATTCTGGTGATTGCTATTTTCGACCACTTTGAAGTGTTTTCATATATGCACTGTCCACGTCTTCTATTCTCACCGCCACAGGGATTGGCTGAGAGGTGAGGGCATGGGAGGGTTTTGGATAGATTAAAAGACTTGTGGAGGAAAAAGAATGGTAAACAACTTCTATGTCGAACCTGTTTTTCTTCTGGCAGCATAATAAATTACATCAAAGACACCAGGGGCCGTCCATTCGCCAGCGGAGCCACACGATAGGCCATGAGGGTGAGGTACGGATCACTGCCCTATTTCAGAAGCCCTTTAATCGTCCTTACTGCTCTTTCAGCCTCCCCGTTACTCTGTGGGGAGTGTGGGCCGGACATCACATGACTGAAGCCTTACTCATGCGCAAACTCACTGAAGAGTTCAGACGTGAACTGTGGTCCACTGTCTGAGCTAACCACATCTGGGATACCGTGGCGCGCAAAGATAAATTTGAAGTGTTCAATCACACCTCCAGATGTGTGTTAGTATCTTGAGTAAAAGTCAACAATGACCAAATATGTCCGGTTCTCAGTTTGGAACAGGTCAGCTCCAACAGTGGACCATGGGCGTGGAGGAAACTCTGTGGGTTGCATGGTTTCCCTGAAATTCTTTCACCACTCCAAATGTCACAGTTTTGTCATAAGATGGAGGAAACTCGGACCTAAACGCAGATAACACAGGACTGTGGAAGGTAGAACAGCTTTTACTTACAATGAAACAAGGGATTCAGTTTTGGTCTTGGTTCTGTACGTCCTTCCTAAGAAGGGTAATAGAACTAATTTGGATCCAGGAAGTATATTTGGCAAAGTGAAGTAGCAAAAGTGTTGAGTTTACAAATAACTGGGCAAAGTTCGCTGGTGGAGGGGTATAACCTGAGTCTGGTCTCTGGCTGTGGTTGGAAAGGTTCTGGCAGTTGGCAGGGCGAGCAGGCCCATGACGTGATGCAAGGCTGGCAGACGGGTAATTCCTGATCCAGAGATAGCTTGATGGTAATCCAAGGGATACTGAAGCTACAAGAAGGAGCCTTAAGAGTAGAGTAAATCAAAGACTATTAATTCCACAACACAAAACACTTGCCAGATGCCCGATTACCACGCTGCATATAGAGACAATCGGACGATTGCAGATCCTTAAGTAGCAGAGTAAATGATCCGCAGGTGGTTGTAATCATCGCTCCATACTCCGCCCTGAGCCTTCATGGCAACCTGCTCTGTCCCACCTGGAATGTCAGGAACAACAAACCACCAAACACACACAGCCAGACCAAAACATGACAAGTTTACCACAAGCTTTGTCAGCTCTTTGTTGAGACCGAGCCACAAAACAGACTCCTTAGCCCCCTCTCTACATATGATGATTCCCAGGTGGCCCTGGTGAAGTTTTGTCAATATCTCTGTTCTGGGTGATGGTGCAATTACTATTCTGCAGCCGTACAGGAGCAGACCAATTTAAACTGTGAGCTCACCAGAAATATGCCTGATAAGCTCTCTCAGAGAATTTGTCAGGCCAGCGCTCTGTACAGAACACCTTCAGCTGATGGATTGTGGCATCTCTGGCCTGATGTATCTGTATTTCTTTAAGCCTCTTGTCAGTGGCTGGCAGGCTTGCTACAACCACATACAGTTGTATTTCTTCTTCTGGGAGCCCCTCTGCTAGTTTACTGACAGGGGCTCTGGAGAGTACGTCTGAAGTGGTGATGTCTATTCCTGCCACATGTGAAATCGTATATAAGAACCTTATGAGCCACATGCAGAGACGCTGTATGCGCGGCGGAAGTTCATCCAGGCCTTTTGAACCCAGCAAGGGAACCAGAGGTTTGTGATCAGCTTCAATCTGGAAACTTTTTCCAACCAGGAACTCTGTAAACCTCTCACTGTCTCATTTGTTGCCTGGGCTTCTTTTTCAATCTAGAGATATCGCTTTTTAGTGTCACTAAGTGCTCTCGGAGCATGTGCCACCAGCTTCCAGTCTAATCCGTTACTGCAGAAGCACAGCTGCCATTCCAAAAGAAGAGTCTGCTGAGACTAGAGTTTCAGCATTTGGGGCATACAGAGCAAGACCTGGGGGTGTTGTCAAGTCTGCCTTGATGCCATCAAATGCCTGTTGCTGTTGTGGTCCCTAGACCCACTCATTTGACTTCCTCAGAAGATCTCTGAGGGGACGTGTTTTTTCTGCCAAGTCAGGAAGGAATTTCCCCAGGTGATTGGTCATTCCCAGGTAGTGTCTCATTTCACTAATATTACTGGGCTCATGCATGGCTTTTACTGCGCTCACTTTATCAGGGTCTGCGCTGATCCTGGATGCCTCAACCACTTGCCTCAGGAACTTTATCCTACTCTGTGAAAACTCGTACCCGTTGATTGTGACTCCTGCTTCCTCCAGTCTTAACAGCACCTTTAGTCTCTCATCATGTTTCGTTCCCAGATGAGCACATCATCCATCTGACATAAAACACCTTCCAAACCCTCCAGGATACGTGGCATGTGCTTCTGGAAATGTTCAGATGCTGATGAGATCCCAAAAAACAGCCAGTTGTCCCAGTAACGTCCAAACGGGGTTATGAAAGTGGTCAGCAGAGAAGAGTCCTTGGACAATGGAATCTGCCTAAATCCAGCTTTAGCGTCAAGATTATAGAACATTTTGGCACTTGCTAACTGTCCTAAGGTGTTCGACTGATGGAAAAGGATGTTTCTCCCTCATGACGGATTTGTTTAGTTCGGTGAGATCTGTGGAAATTCTCACTCTGCCTGTGCGTTTGAGCACCACCACCATAGGAGCACACCATTCTGTGGGTTCCACAACTTTTGAGATAACTCCTTAGTTGTGTTTTGAAGTGAGTTTTGAGCATTTCCTGCTGCTCTTTCACTTGCTCGCTTTTTTGAGCTCTGTTAATGGCCTTCTCTAAAATTAACTCAGGATCAATTTGTAATTGCTTAGATAACTGTTTGTCTCTCAGGCCCACAACCAGTCTGTCTCTCACCATCTCATCTTGTAAGACGCCATGGCTGCAGTGCTGCTGCCTCTGATTAAACTTGGCTCTCTCAAAGATTATGTTTCGGCGGGCTACAAAGTGGGTGTCCAGTATTATTTTAATGGTTTCGTACTCACTCGCTTCCTCTTGGTTCAGGTGGAGGGAAACCAATATGTCCTCTGCTTCCTCTCTCAATACAGTAAATTAAAGCATTTCCTTTAATTTGTTTAAACATGTATTAAATCAAATTATTTTATTATATTAGTAATATTTATATTATCATAACACACTGTAATATATTTATAATATTTTATTTTCAATGTTCAATTCAATGTCTAACATCTTGGACATAAAAGGGACTTTTTTTTTAATACAAAATAGATAAAAGATTTACAAAATTACATGAAGGAATGCAGCTTGTTGAAACCCCCACTCTGTACGGAGAACTAGACTATAGTGGAGACTTACACATGGAGGACAGAGATAAAAGCAGAGATGTGTGAGTGAAACAGTGGAATTGAATTTCACACTGAAAAGGCCTCCGTTTTACACTGATATGCAATTAAATGACCCAACTTAAGATTTTACTAGACAAACATACAGGGCATAGCAGAGTGACAGAGAAGTTCCCACCAACAGAAACTAAACCTTAGTAATCAAAGTACAAGCTCTTGTAAAACAAAATAAAAAAATAAAAATAATAAAAAGAGCCCAAAAAACATGGCTTGGTTCAAACTCTTTGAACAGGACTGTTTTGTGGAGCTTCTGGAGCATGTCGTTTCTCTGTAAGCTAAGGGAGCCAAATTGCAGTAAAACTGCAAAAGTATTTTAGCAATCCACCCTTTCATCCCCACGAAACCAATCATGTCTGAAACCAGGTACCAAGGTGGATAGGTCGGAAACCTCTACCGTCTCTGTTACATGAGGACAGCGTAGCTACACAATTAGAGGATATGACATCAGTGTGACGAACAGGCGGCGATTCCCAATCCACGCTGTAGCGTCTGTCCCAATAAGGCGCTACTGGTTGATAATTAGTTTGACTTTGTTCTTACATGTACTAACTTGGGCTTAATGCTCCAGTGTAAAAATCAAATCCACATTTATTTTCCATGACAGTCCATTCCTTTGTGTTCCATTAATCCACATTCTTAATACACAAACTTAAACTCCTTTAACTGAGCAGCAAGTAGAAAAACTGTTTGCTTCCCCTAATTACCAACCCCTGAGTCATAGGAACACCTGTCCTTATAATGATTTCAGGCTCCTCTACGCCACAGACAGAACTCAAAAACTAAACACCTCCTCCAGATGTTGGGGGGAAACTTAATGGTGGTGACTGTCTACGCCATACTGTGTGCAGCTGATGTGCTCCTCGAGCAAAAACATCCTCCGACCCGATCCTCTTCCGTACAATGTACAGGACCTCCGGCAATCTGATGGGCTGTGATTGTCTGGAACTTGCTGATGCCTGCCGAATAAGCCACTCCGATGATGCTGCTCTGACGAGCCTTAAGGCGGATTAATGCTCGCACGGCGTCTGCGTGCGGTCGGCTACGGCGTAGCTGACGCTGGTAAAGTTTACAACAATGGCGACCAGTATGGTTCAGTGTCTTTATTAGTTTGTAGAAGAAAACGAAGAAATAATTCGATCAGCCTCTTATCAACTTGATCCACTGGGTACTGTTCTTAAAAAACAGTGGTTACCACACAAATTCTGTGAAAGAGATCCAGATATCTGGCAACACGTGATCCCAAACTGACCAATCACAAGGGAGAACCTCCACGTAACTGTCTGCATAACAGGGGTGCACATCAGGTCTGGAAGAGGTGCGCGTCAAGCTGCTGCGGAGCTACGCCGAGCCTACGGCGGTTACGCAGACGCCCCACTAGCATAAATCCGCCCTTAAGGCCATTACACACCGGGGCCGTTGCGAATAAACGACGCGATATTGCGAATAATTCGAAGGAGAAATTTCAAAGTTTTTGTCTATGCACACCAAGTGTGATACGAAAGTGCGAATAAATTATGAAGATTCTAAAACATATTCGGAAAGTGGGAAAAACAAACGTGGACTCCGCATCAGGCAACGATGATATTGTGCTGATGCTGCCAAAAAAAAATATTAAAAAATTAGCAATTATTACATCCCATCCTTGAGAAGAGAGAGGCGCTTGGGGAGTTTAATTGTTTAGTCCAGGAGCTGAAGCTGTATGACGACCGCTTCAGGACCGACTTTCGGATCTTCATAATTCACTTCGTTGGCAATTGTTTGCCACACATGGTCTTTGTGATCATTGTCGCGGTAATTCTTGTCTCGCTTGTCCAACAAACACGAGTGTTGTGAGACAAACGTAAAAAGACGCTCGGCCACGATGATCCAAAGTATGAAAGAAGCAGCAGCGAGAAGTGCCACTTGCAGAGCTCGCAACACCGGCTCTGGTGATGCTATCAATACGCCGTCTGATTGGTCGATTGTGTATCTGTCGGATGCAAATATTGAGAAAAATTGACCTCAGTCCGAAAAAATAAAGCTTGCAAAATCGCTTAATTGAAATTCGTCACTGATGTGAATGTTTCCATTGACTTCTCATTGATTCGATAAAAAATATTGTCGTGCGAGTCGGACGAAATGTTCGGAGTAGGTGTGTAAAGGCCTTTACTGTGCCTTCTATTGGAGAACACAACTATGCTGCACGTTTAAGTAATTTTTCAAAAACAAGAGCAGCAATTTCAACATGATCAAGTATCAGAATTAAAGCCATGTTAATAACTTTTGTAAGAAACCAAACCGCTTGTAAATCCATCAAGATTTCAGCAAAAAAAAAGGGTATTTGCGTTTGTACACATCACCCACCTTCCCTCAGATCCCAGGAGAGAGCAAGCCTGAGGCAAGATGGCCACCGGGGGAGCACCTAGCCTTCATTGTCGATAGCTATGGCAGAAACATGTCAGGTATGTTACAACATCCCACTATTTTTGTCTGAACAGAAGAAAAGAAAACCCCTATATTATTGAGATAAGAAGACAAAATGGAAATCTTTGAGTTAAAACAACAATTAGCTTAAAGAAAAATACATAGAATGTATAAATAGAATAAAACACTGAAAACACAAAATAAATAGACAAAACACTGACGACCACGAGATGAATTAGTTTTGTTTTTCTTCTTTCTTCTCGTTTATCTTCATGCTTCCCTTTTCTTTTAGATCACTTCTTCTAAGATATTTCACCTCTGCTCAGCCTACAACAGCATACTCTTACACCACAGTGCTCTCTGGTGGTGCTCAACCATTATAAAAATTTAATGCACAGAAAATAGAAATGAAAATGTAGCAGTTACATCCAAGAAATCTCCTACGGAAGAACCACATCTGGACTGTCGTTTTACATAAAAGGTTGTCGTATCCGGAACAACATGCCAAACCAAATAAAAGGAGAACGGGTTGTAAAGTTTCACAGCAAATGTTAAAAACCAGCTGAAAACAAAAGAAGAATGAACCCTCCTATTAAATGTAAAAAGGTCTGCAGTCATGTTTTTGTGTTTTTAGATTATATTAAGTAAAAAGGAAATAAGTTATATGGTTTTTATGTTGGTGTTGTTGTAATTTTTTTTGTCTCTTTCAAGATTTAAAAATAAGCTTAATACTGTACACTCATTAACATGAGTTCCACCTTATGTCTTCTATGTTTCCATGCTTTGTTCGTGATAAATACATACATAAACCAAATAAAAATGTATCAATCTTATCATTTGTGGTAGTATGTTTAATTCTATTTAAATGTATTCTGGATGTTTCTGATTGGATCTCTGTATCATACAAAAGACAAACAGAAAAATACTTTAAATTAGTCACCAGGTATTCTTTCATCTAGCCTCTAAAATACTAAATAAAAAAGGTTCTTGTTGTCCAGTGGTTTTAATTTTTTTTAATAATAGATGTGGACATGAACAGTTATATATATTTTTGTATGTATTAAGTTTGGTACAATCTATAATAAAATTGAAAGGAAATATTTTATAATCCACTTTAATAAACAAAAGTATTCATGCTTACTCCAAACCTACAAAAGTTAGCAGGACTTTGATTTAGAATCAACGTTTTTTTATTTTCTACGAGAGCTGATTAGTTGGGAGGAAAACCTGAGTAAGGCCACTTCCGGTTCAGCTCTCGCAAAGCTGCTTGGGTTCTGTCACCATGGCAACTGATCTTGGAAACTTTGCTTCCCAAAGCAAAGGAAGATTCGTGGAAGGATGAGATCCTCCAAGACGCTTCCTTGTTCGGCTAGGAAAGAATCCTTCCTCCATGAATAAGCGGTCCCTTCGCTGTCATGGCAACAACCCCATAGTCAGTTCAGACGGAAGGAAGAAGAAAGCTAAACAAATTGAAGAAGAAGAAAAAGGTAACAGTCCTTCAGTTAGATTAGATGACGTAGCACCCAAGAAGCAGCACCTGTTTAAGACCCTTCTGGACTCTGAGGAGAACCAGGTCTGAACAAAAACCTGATCATCATGATGGAACTTTCTTTCCAATCTCTGAAAATCGCCCATCAAGCCCGAGAGGCGGTGAGTGATAACTTTAGTTTAGCGAACAACTTCAAGCTAACTGTCCGGAATGCTTCTGATCAGATTAACATCTCCAAGTTGCAGTTGGTGATATACAACATCCATCCCAGCTCAGGTGCATTCATTTTAATCTTTTATTTCATGAGAACCTGCCAATATAATGTGTTTATCACAAGTTAATAAGTTAACATATAAGCTAATTATGCTAGTTTTTATACATGAAGAACCACACTGGAAAACTAGCGTCCACTGGTTGCCTGGATACCACGTCAAGTGTTGGAACTTGTGGTAGTTTGTCGCCCCCTGCTGGCAACTAGTGTCCATTGGCCTGAGCATGATCTGATAGTCGTTAAGTAATTTGAGGAGACAATCTGAAATCTTTTCTGTTTTAAATAGTATAATAAAAATAAATAAATAAATGAAACTGTTAAGGCTGTCAAACAGCTAAAACTAATCAAATTATTGACTATTGTTGGTTTATTGATACATTTGACATTTGTAATGTTATTAGTGACTTTTGTCTTTAATTTAACCTTTATTTTACAAGGCAAAACAGTAAGAATAAATTCCTTTCTACTAGATAGTCCGGTAAGTGTCAGAAAGCACTTGTAGGACAATTTAAAAAATAAAAAGTAAAAAAAAAAAAAAAATTAATGCACATAAATCTTTTATAATATTAAGAGACATTCTGTTATGGCTGCTGCTGATGGTGCAGCTTTAAGTTTCTGGTGTGACTGTTCAGTATCACCGTCCCACAGGATGAACAGAGGACCGAGATGAGGAGGAAGAAGCTCCTTGTGCTGATCCACCACCATCTGCTGGGGCAAGGGTCAGTATAAAATGCAGTTAAGGCACATGGGATGTTGATATCTATCAAATAAATACAGATATATCTGTGTTTGTCCACAGATATACAGCAGCAGCAGCAGCTTTGGACCAGGAGACAAACAGAGGTCTGAGGAGTTTTGAGGTTTGCGATAACGTTGATCTGGAGATGGTGCTGATGGAATATGAGAGTTATCAATACGTCAAATTTCAGAAGTATCCTAAACTGATCAGGAGAGCCGCAGAACCAGGTACAAGAGCAAAAACTTAATCAGTCAGAAATAATAGGATTTTTTTATATAACATCTCTTTTTCTGTCCAGGAGAAAACAGACATGGCAAAAATAATTCATTTAAGAGGTGAGTGTGTCCATCTGTCACATTCTTTTGGATGAATTTTCCACATGTGCTCACAGGTTGATGTCTTCTTTTTGTCTGCAGGACATCCTGTTCAGCTGTGAGGCTTCTTCCCAAAATCACCTCCTCCTCCGGTTCCCAATCCGGAAACATAACCAAGACGGCGGCCACCAGCGTACGTGCAAAGCACAGACACGAAAAAGTGCTAAAACAGGAAGTTGTGATTCTGACCAGGCTGACTGATTTTATCTATTTTCCAGGAAAATGGAGCCACTGTCACTCTGGAGTCATCAGAGTTTGGTCTCAACGTTTTCTCCATCAAGAATGGACCAGCTGAGGAGGCTGCCAATGCCAGGAAGGTACAGCAGAACTGGTAGAAATGGGATTGGAATGAATCTCACACTTCATTTTTAACTACATATTGGACCATTTTTGTCATGCTGCTGTGATTTGTGACACATTTGTTTTATACATAACTGTGTTTGGGTTAAAATAAATGACTTACTTAGTCTCACTTAGAGAAGTTGGTAAAGGTTAAGGTCACCATGCAGGATTCTTCTGCAGCTTGTACCTTAACCCTGCAAACCGAACCAGAGCAAGAAGGAAACCAGTGCTGAAAGACAAACAACACTCCTTCACTAAACCTTCAGAGATAAAACAGATTGTAGTTCAGAGCTTCAGAGCTTCAGATTGTTTTTGAGTCTTGTGTAAAACATGGGTCAGGCTTGAGGCTCCTTTAATGTCTCTGGGACTAAAAGCTGTTAAAGTTACTGTGAAATGTGTAATCCAAAATATTCTTTGTGTGCATGTAAACAGGCTCAGTTTACATGCACAAAGACAATCTGATCATTATCTGATTTCTGGAGTTATCAGTTAATTCCAGTGGTCAACCGGAAAATACGTCATCCCTTATCAGACAACTGCTGTCAGCGGACTATGAGAACTCGGATTAACACACAGATATTTCTCCTCATCACTCCAATGTCTGTGCAGGTAGAGCTGCATATCTGATTTTAGTGTTTTTACATCTTTGTATAAAAAACTGTTGCTTCCAACTTTTTAATGTCTTCCATTAAAAGTCAGAAGCAAGCAGGCACCATTTAAACTCAACACATAAGAAAAACATGATGGTGTACAACAGCAGGACATTGGAGTACAAAGTAAAACCTTCAACATGTGGTCTATTTAGCAGCGTGTTGGCACCCACATTAGCAGCAATGCTAAGACCACAGGAACCGCCATGTTCAATAAAGACCAGATGTTTTGAAAGTAATAGGAACTTATGTACTCCAAAAGAAATCTGATATTGGATTTAAAAGATGTGGACAATTATTTCAGAAGTGCATGTAGTCATGTCAGATCAGATTATTACAGTAATCTGATTGCTTTCAGATATCTGATTAACTCACAAAGATGTCTCCAAAATTCTCCGATGACCCGTACATCTAATTTATTATTTTTATACATCTGCATATGTGCAAAAAAGTGCGTTGCTTTCTGCGTCTTCCGTTAAAAAGACAGAAGTAACGCGGTCACAACGTGAGTGGAACACAAAAGAAAACCAGGATAGCGTGCAGAAGCAGGAAGTCAGACATTCACCTGTAGCCTGTTTAGCAGCTTATTGGCGCCCACATTAGCAGCTAACGCTAAGACCATGGGCGCAGCCAGGTTCAGTGATTTTAAAAATAACAGAAAGTTACGTCACTATGTTCGTCCTCTGAAAGAAATCCGATAATGGACTGGAAAATAATGTGGACCAGGATTCCTTGAATATCGCAGTTCGGATGTTGACGCGTTAAATCCGATTATTCCGATTGTTATTTGATTGTGATGGTCATATAAACGGGCTCATTGCTGTCATTTTGTTCTTTTCATGGCATCGCTTACAAAATCCTCCGTCGTCTCGGTCCAGATGACTGACAGGAGAGGAGCTGGCATCATCCCAGACCACATGGTAGTCACATCAAAGCCTCGGAGCAACACTGAATGATAGTAAGAGCTTCAGCTTGAAGTACAGCACTGTTACAATGGTTTTTGTGTTCCAGGAGCGGCTGCTGAAGCCTCTCAGCGGTTTTTCTGTGACGGGCGATGAGATGAGGGAACTGGCTGAAATCATCAGCAGGGTACTGACAACTAACACTCTGATGAGGACCGAAGAGTTTGGTTATGAATGAACGGATCTGTTTCACTCTGTGTGTGTTCATCCCTACAGGACATCTATCTGCACTGTCCCAACATACGGTGGGAGGACATCATCGGTCTGGACGATGCCAAACGATTAGTGAAAGAGGCCGTCGTTTATCCCATTAAGGTACAACTTAGCACCAGTTCGCCAGCTTTGATTCTGATGCATCTCCGTTAATGGACCTAAAAGAGGAGGGAAGCAGGTTCAGAACTAGGGATGTCATTATTATTCAATTTCTCAAGTTTTAAACGCCTCGATTAATTAACCAGAAAGATCCCTCAATATCCTCCCTTTCCATAAAAAATGATGTCTGAACCAGATTAGCAGATCTGAGCAACGTCCACATGGAAGACAAAGTTAAACTTCATCCGTGTTGCTGCTTGTGTTGCTTTGTCTTTGTTCCGTGTTAGACCGGGAAAGTAAACGGAGGAAGAGTTAATCCCTCCAAACTAACAGATTCTTTTTATTATGAAATTAAAAAGTGGTCTAGGTGTCTTTGTGGAGGACATAAAAAGTAGCATGAGAAAGAAGGAGTCTCATGCCCACAAAAACCGCTAAAACAGGCAGGAAGCAGGAACACGTACATCCACCCAGGTTTCCCCTGCAGACAGAAAACGCCGACAAACAGTGAAAACACATTTTTATCATCTAACAGGTTTGGACATAATCCAGCGTCTGATTAAGCTGCGGAAATGGGTTTTAGACAGAAAATATACAAACTTGCTCCTCCCCCGCCTCTTTCCAGTATCCCCAGATGTTTACCGGCATCCTATCTCCGTGGAAGGGCTTGCTGCTCTATGGCCCCCCAGGTAAGACCTCAGGACGTCACCAAACTGCAACATGTTGCAGAACTCAGCTTTAGATGTTCCTCCTGTGACCATGTGACTGACAGGGACAGGTAAGACGCTGCTGGCCAAAGCCGTGGCTACGGAGTGCAAGACCACCTTCTTCAACATCTCAGCCTCCAGCATCGTCAGCAAGTGGAGGGGCCACTCTGAGAAACTGGTCCGGGTGGGTTGCCACTCGACTCACTGCGTAGCAGAGATCAGCTGAAACGATTTTACAAACATTTTTACACAATGTGTGAACGTGCAGGTTCTGTTTGAGCTGGCCAGGTACCACGCCCCATCCACCATCTTCCTGGATGAGCTGGAGTCAGTGATGGGCCAGAGGGGGGCCAGCTTGGGGTAAGCTCGACGTTTAGGGGCCCGAGCGACTCATGTGGACACAACAGAAAATGAACAGAAGAAGTGTCTGTTTTCAGGGGGGAGCATGAGGGGAGTCGGAGAATGAAGGCAGAGCTGCTGGTTCAGCTGGACGGACTCGCCAGATCAGAAGACCTGGTGTTTGTGCTCGCTGCCTCCAACCTGCCTTGGTGACTCTTTTCATTCCATAGCAGTTTTTAATGTCTCTGCTTCATTTCTCTTTCTTTATTGGAACAAAAATAGTTTTTATTTACATCCACTGAGAAAAGATTTTTTTTCCCCATAGTTGACGCCTCCTGTACAGTGAAGACACCGTACAGGAGGCAGCACGAGATCCTGCAGTACAGAAGATGCTAACATGTAGCATAGCAACATGATGGGGAGACACTTAGCTAAAAGACTACCAAGCACTGGCATCCAGACCAAACACAGTTCACACCCCAAACAATTATATGGGAATGTAACAGAAACACGAGAACATCACCGTCCACTTCAGAGCTTCTGCTAATTTCTCCACTTCAAGCAAACCTCACAAAGGTGTCAAATGAAAGCTGAGACCAAGATGTCTTTTTACCTTTCACTGTAGCTCAGTTCCTAATCGGACATTACCCATTCCTAGATTAATTGGGCTGCATGCTTTACATCTACTACTGTGTTCCAGGTGAATTTGCTCTGACACAGTAACACATATCTTGATTCTGACACATCTGTCGCAATCTCACACGTTTCAGCTTTCTGTAGAGACCAGGATGATGCGTATAGCCCTTGTAGCTATGAAGATATACTTCATTTATTTTTTCAGACAGGAGGCAGAAAAAGGATAAGCCTTTTTAAGAAGAGGTTAAAATAAGAACTGTGAATGGAGATGATTGAAAAAGTTGATCTGCTTCTGCGGTTTTCTTCTCAGGGAACTGGACCACGCCATGCTGAGGAGGTTAGAGAAGAGGATCCTGGTGAGCCTTCCCTCCTCACCTGCTCGGCAGGCCATGATCTCTCATTGGCTGCCTCCTCTCAGCTCCGTAGGAGGGGTGGAGCTACGGACTGTGTTGGACTATAAAAGGCTGGCAGAGGTTTGCTACAACATATTTTATCATTCACGTAACTGAAGTCATGTTTCAGATTTTAAAATCTGTCTTATTCCCTGACAGGAGATGGAGGGATACTCTGGCTCAGATATCAGGTTGGTGTGTAAGGAGGCGGCCATGAGACCAGTCCGCAAGATCTTTGATGTGCTGGAGTCACATCAGGACGGTAGGCCAGCGTACATACTGTCCTGTGGACAGACTCCTATGGAGCTGGAACAAGGATACACGTTTTATAACTTCTTTTTTAACTTTTGTAACAGGTACAAGTCACATCTACAGTTGTAGCTTAATTCTGCAAGTCTGAAAACACCAATTACACAAACTGGTGCAATTTACTTGAATATAAGACTCATATTTTCTGACTTGTAGACTTGCTGTATTAATATGTACCTGTAGATTTGATCAGTACCTGTACTTACAGTTATGGAGATCCTTTCCTAGCTCCATAGTCTCCTACAACACTTGAACCTCCCTGTGATTGTCCTCCACAGCAGACGGCACCATGCCGGCCATCCAGCTGGAAACTGTTACAACTGATGACTTCTTGGAGGTGATAACACACACCAAACCCTCAGCTCGAAGCCGTATAGAGGAATACACTGCCTGGGAGAGAGAGTACAAGTCCGTCTGATAGACACAGAGACTTTTACAGCAACATCGCGTCTGAATAAAAAACATGCGTTTTACGCGAAGAGGCACATGACAAGAAACTGAGGAAATATGTATAAACTTGAGCTTTTTCTAAGCTTTGCACTGAAACTATAAAGAAATGTTGATAATCTTTGTCCTCTGAGCTCAGGTCTCTGTTTTAGAAGCTGTTCACACAAAAAATTAAATAAAGCTGAAAGTTTTTTTTCTTTTAAACATCATTATTTTATTCCTTGAACCAAAGAAGAACCTGTTGCCATGGTGACTGTAGATGACCACTGGTCCGGCAAAGGCACGTTGGAGCAGAGACACTGAAAACCAGCAGCCCTTGTGGGACCGAGTTGAATGGTCCTGCTACAACTCCTAACCACGTAGGACACTTCTGGAGGCCTCTTACATATTAGGAGGAGAAGAAGTGATTCTTAGATTGAGAAAGTTGATAAATAGCTTTTATTCATAATTTTTAGAGTAGGACTAAATTCCACAATTTCTCAGCACTCAGTCTTGCCAAATTCCCAACTATGGCAGCTGTTTCCTTTTTCAGATAAATATGGATTAATGAGACTTAAGCTGAGAATATATTTGCTTGTTAATCTCACATTCATGTAGCCAAGCAGCTCAATCTTCAGCATAATTATTCTAATTTTTGCTTGTTCCTGGACGATTAGACTATGGGGGCCAAATACAGCTGCTGAATTTGTAGGATGTAAACAAAACAACAAACATGGAGACAATAGAGGAGGCTTGGTTATGATTTGCAGCCGCAATAATACATTGTAAAGATGCAGGTCATTTCAGACGTGGTCAGCAAAGTAGTCTTCTAAACTTTCCAAAATGTTTAATGTTGTCGACCATGTGACCTTACATCTGGTCAAACTGGTCCCTACATCACCCCCTACTAGTTAGGCTGAGAATAAACTTGCTTTTAATCATGTTTCTATGTTTTCATGGCTGCCTTGAGTATTTTGTATTTCTTTGCGTGTCCTCAGAAATACATGCGACACATTTACAAGCTGCAATATGTAAGTAACCAGTAAGGGCAGTGCAGGGACCAGTTTGACCAGAAAATCCCAGGGTCGACAGCAGGGAAAAAAGATGGAAAGTTATGATGACCGAGCCTGAAATTACCCACATCTTTGTTGCATCGTTACCACTGTGTCTCCAATGCACCCTCTAGACAAATCCTCTGGTAACAACCGTAGTACACAAGCAAGAATGTCAACAGTTACATTCACTAAGGAGCTGGTTGTCTACGTGAACAACCACCATATATTCGATTCTATTGTCATTTGGCAGACGCATTTCACCATTCTGTAAGAACACAACAAGAATTCAAACAGAATGAGACATCATCATTAAAAGTTCCTTTTTTCAACAATTCCAAATGGGTGTCAGAGGTCCAACAACATTGTTTTCAAAGTGTATTACCCCAAAATCAGCCTAGGTCCTTGGCGCCCACCTAGTGATTTTAGAGGGCAGGCTCAGCTAGCCAGGGGGGGCAGGTCACAAAGGAAAAGATCTCAGGCTAACCTGTTTGAGCACACATTCGATTTTAAAAAAGTGAAGCAAGCAAGTGAAAGATAAGACAGAATTTTCTCATTTTTAGGCCTCATACATCATATGGGACCTTTAAGTGGTAACCAGACTGCTGCGAGTCCAGTTGGACCCAGCTGTCATGAAGTGCTAGAGGTTGGGCTTTTTTTTTCTATAGTAGTCCTTTGTTTAATTACAAGATCCCGATTTTATCACACAATATCGTCTTGGGCACAAGTGCACACAGCTTATTCAGTGCAGAGTTGTGTCAAAGAAATATTCTCATTCCGGCATATATTCAGCCTTAATCACATATTACAGCTTGAGAATGTGTAGTATTAATTTCTGAGGACAAGCACAAACTTTTCAAACAAAATCACGCATAAGTAATAGCACGTATATTGTCAGGCTAAGAGATTAGACGAAGAAAAAGCATTTTCTTTTTTGTGTAGCAGTGAAGTCTGGAGTGGAACCTCCTTAGAACTGGTAATTCCAATGTACCGCGAATGCAACACGTGCGAATGTGGTGCTTTCTGATTGGTTGTCAGGCAGGAAGTCGGACAGCCGCTCAGACGGTGTTTATCTCAGATGTGGAAAGAAAACAAACCGTTTTCCTCCGACTTGAGTTAAAGTCTCGCCTGGAGCACTTGAATGGAAAACAAAGCTGCGCAGTGTGTTGTGTTGTTTGTTGTGTTGCGCGTGACCGGCGGACTCACGTCGCAGCCGGCGGGTGACGGAGGAGGATGGTGAGTTCACACACCTGGTTCATCACAAAATTCTCACAATGAAGTCTTTTTAAAGCCTCTTCTGATCAGAATTGTCTCAAAACCTCTCGTGATATCGTTCGCGCTACCTGGAAATGCTCTGACCGTCAAGTGCACCTCTGTGTGCAGGTTTCTGTCTACAGATTTCCGGTTAGAAGATGACGGACCTTGTAATATCGACGTGCTGGATAGCTCCTCCGTGTCACATCAACAGTTCATTGAAAGGTAAAGTGTAATCAATAAACCCGATCAAAGAACGACCTCTGCTAATATACTCATTTTAAATAAGATTTCTTCAGACTGTAAACAAAACCCAATCACCATGGCAACGATAAAACGGCTGGTTTTTGTTTGATTTATTGACAGTTTTGTGTGAGGATTAAAATTTGCAGCAGGAACTGCAGCTTAGATTTGAATGTTTTGGTCACGTGATGGAGCTGCATTTGTTTCACACATCGGTCTCATGATTATTCCCTCCTCCTGCAGATATGCCTACAGCAGACCGGTCATCCTCAGAGGCCTCACTGATAACACGGTGTGTATTCAAACTATGGAAAGTTCTTTAAAAATAACTCAAGGGAAAAGTCCACCTGCTGACTCTTTTTGAAAATTTAAAGCTAGTTCAGGGCCAGTTTGAGTGGTAAGATCAGTGGAGGGGACCAGAGGGAACATATTACATGAAGTTAATTTCTAACTGCTGCTAAGACCATTTAGTTTATTCATTTTTATTTCATTTTTTTTCTCTTTACCCCTTAAAACCCTGGTGCCACTGAGCCCTGTTGCTTTGCTCATCATCAGCGTCTCGGGAAGTCTAACTACTTTGGGGTGAATTGTGATAGATAGCTTGCTTTTAGGTGATCTATGGAGGTTTTCCAGGCATTTATATCCCGTCTAGGAGGTTCACAATCCAGCCACGAAATTCACTGATTGACTATCTGGTAAATCCACAACAATCCATGATAACAGCATTATTAATCACATTTCATCATCACTACTATGTTGCTAAGAGACCTCTATTTAGACCTGGACATGACGATGAAGCCACTTCCTG
>JBAMHW010000023.1:26942206-26958788 GCA_037177495.1 Rhadinocentrus ornatus | reverse complement strand
AAAAGCTTCATAGTAAATATGCCAGAGTTAGCTACAAAAGCTAAATTGCATCTGTTGTCCTAAGGCAGGCACATTGACAAACATCTCATATTTACAATAGACATTAAACACAGTGTTAATAAGAGGTAAAGAGAATGTTAGTTACACATGAGTACAGGACTGGTTTGCTTTTAACCACTCTTTGTGTTTTCTTGAAGGTGAAATAGTTGTCACAGTTTCTAATGTGAACTGGTAGTGTGTTCCATGACTGTGTGCCTCTGATAGACACCACCAGCTTTAGTGAGGATAGCAGGTAAAAAGTAGCAGGAATAACTGGAAATGAGGAAAAAGTGGAAACATGGAAATAGTTTGTTTTTTCTCCTGAAAGCCAAGACTTGAGAGAATGATGCGAGATGAGGAAAGGCTTGATCACCGTTGACCTGTGTGTTATTTCTACAAAGTTCTGTTAGTAAATAAGATGCTTTCTTCTTCTGGTCTAACTTTATGCTGCTATATCTATTCATACATTCATCTTGCATCATTTTAGCCTCAATCTGACAGCTGAGGCTGAAAACATCATGACTGCATGCTGACTGGGATTAAAAGCTTCAGCTTCTACATGCCGTTTTATGTAAAAAAGAAATAAATAAAGCGGACCAAAATAGCAAAAAAAAAAAAAAAAGTCCTGGCATTTTCAGGGTTAGTTGTTTTGTGCTCATCTTAGATGTTATGGTGGTTTGTGTTACTGTGGCCATTTCATGTCCTTATGTTGTCCTTGTAAATAAATATCTTTGGAGTCTTTCTGAATCTGTTTTAGTCATTTTGGGGCATCCAGCATGCCTCGGTGAAGTTTGTACATATAAACAGGTTTTAACCTGCAGAAAACACCAGAAACTGTCTCTGCAGAGTCCTGATCCGAGATAAAAAACCTCCTGCTGGCTTTGTTGTAGAAATTCCAGTTGCTGTGCTCCAAGCCCAGCCTCCTGGAGAAATATGGCTCCCACAGAGTGAAACTCAGCACCGCTAACACGTACTCGTATAGGAAAGGTAAGCATGTCTGACTCTTACACTGTATGATTACCTGCAGCCAGGTGCGTTCCTGACTCTGCTTAAATCTGTTCTAGTGGACGTTCCCTTCCAGGAGTACGTGGACGTATTTCTGAGGCCTCAGTCTGCAGACGCCCTTGGCAGCGGTGAGTTAAACTCTGACCATAGCTCCGTGTTCAGCAGCTTAAACGCGCAGGTGACCAGTAGGGGGCAGCGTGACCAGGTGTTTTATGCTGTGGTCGGGCTGAATTATCTGTGATGGATTACAGGTGCAGAACTCTGAACAATCACATCCAGGAAGGAGCGGATTTCCTCCATAAACATGATTATGAACAACAGTTGGAGACAAAAAAACTTTTTGATATTTTAAACTGAAGATCAAAAATATGAAAATGAAATACCGGCAATTTTTCTTTTAACTGTTAACATGAAATGACAAATGTGAAATTAGCTTGATTTAGGTTTGAAAGTTTGCAGGACAGAAATCGATCACTAAATCCCTAAATGCAAAAACCCCTATTTTATTTTATTTTATTTTCATTTTGTATTTTACGAAATAATTTCGCTTCTTGTCCTCACACTTTTGAGCGACATCTGTGCAGAAAGACTTCGCTTTGCCACGTCAAGAATCATTTCTGAGTCCAGTTGAAATGATCCATTTCTACACAGCTTAGTCCAATGCAGGGTCACGGGGAAGCTGGAGCCTTTCCCTGCAATTAGAAGGCGAAAGGCAGGTACACCTGGACAGGTCGCCAGTCCATCACAGGACCAGCAGAGAGACCAACAACCACTCACACTCGCTCCCAGGGAGAATTTAGAGTGACCAGAAGCCGGAGTGTCTGGAGAGAACCCACGCATACACGGGGAGAAGCCACCGCCCGAATCTCCCCACAACCGAGGCTCGTACCAGCGACCTTCTTGCTGTGCCGGGGTGCTGACCGTCACACCCCCGTGCAGCTCTCTTTGTAAAACCAGTTTAAAAGGAAAATAAAATAAAGGATCCTCTAAGAAATCAGGTCGTTAACCATTTTAGGTACATACATAAAATGCCTTTCACCTGAAACACTGCTGGGATAGGCTCCAGCTCACCCCGCGACCCCTAATAGGAACAAGCGGTACAGATAATGACTGACAAAATAACCTTCTACACGTCCACAATACAAACTTCGCCTGACACCTACCTTATTAACAGAATTTATTTATGTATTCTCTTTTCAGCTCTTCTAATATATTATATTCTTATATTAGACATTTGGTGAGTTTTTGTGGAAGCGGGATTGTGAAAAGGAGGACGTTTAACCTGTAAGGGTAACCCTGCTGGAGGGTTCAGCCGTCTGCGTCTTCTCCACAGAGACGCTGTATTTCTTCGGAGACAACAACTTCACCGAGTGGCAGAGTCTGTTCGACCAGTACGAGTCGCCGCCGTACGTCCTTCCTCACACCAGCAGAGCGTACAGCTTCGGGATCGCAGGTTAGAGAGCAAAAACTTCCTTCTGCTGCCCCACAGACGCAGAAGATGGATTCAAGTTTAAATCTCCTCCAATGGAGGAATCAATCATTTACTGAAACATTTTGCCTTATCAGGTCACATCTGACCAATCAGAGCATCCCCTCCTCTTCCTCAGGTCCAGGAACAGGAGTCCCGTTTCACTGGCACGGTCCGGGTTACTCAGAGGTGATCTATGGAAGAAAGGTAACATCTGAACCAGCCGTAGTTTGGTTTTCTGAAATCTCTGTTGATTTATGTATGTTGTTTACTGAGTTTAGTCTCGTAGACGAGGCATGAGCCAAGATTCAGCATCAATACTTATTTCTCACCTCACATTTCTGAGGAAAGTTCACTTCATTTAAAAGCTGATGTTTTATCCCCAGAACTCAAGTTCAAAGGAAAAGCAAAGTGGAAATAAACAGTCAGCCAAAAGGAAAAGAAAAGTATTAAAGTAAATTTTGTCTTTTTCATTCAATATAGAACTAATCTACACTCACCGTCCACTTCATCAGGTCCACCTTCTAGTACCGGGTTCGACCTCTTTTTCTTCCAGAGCTGCTTTAACTCTTGGTGTCATCCAGATGTTGGAAACCTTCCTCAGAGGTTTTGCTCCACATCAACATGACGGCATCACACAGTTGCTGCATCCATGATGGGAATCTCTCGTTCCACCACATCCCAGAGCTGCTCTACTGGACTGAGATCTGGGGCCTCATTTATCAAACTGTGCGTAGCAAAGCAAACTACAAGCGGCGCTAAAAGGAAAAGCTGCGCACTTCTACTTTCAGATTTATGCCCACGCACGTCCCGCACCTGTTTCCGTTAAAGCGGGCGCACGTGAGGGGACGTCTTCCCACGCCCACATGGTGGCTATAAATGGTCAAGTGGACGCCTGTAATACATATTCATCACATCATTACCATGATGGATCAGGAGGAATTTTTTTCGGGGTGTGAGACAGAGATCCTGATGGACCATGTTGACACAAATAAAAACGTGTAACTGGTGGGCACGGCGTGGGAACTACTGGTGTCAGAAAGGCAGAATAGTGGCAGCAGGTGGAGATGATGTCATCGCAGTGTCAGGGACACGCCAAAGGCGTCGGAACATGCGGCTGGTTATCTCAGTCGCTAGAACAGAAAAAAGGTTTGTTTCATCAGCGTTGCATCACTTCTGGACCTCCAGTCTGCGTCTGGTTCTGCAGGAACGACCAAAGCTACTTTTCTACTGATGCTACATGCTGGCAGCAGACTGGCCACCTTATTTAGATGGATGGCTTTTATAACATGTTAGTTTTGTTTCACAATGACAGAACATATTTTAGTGGTTGAGCTTCTTATCTTCTATTGTCCAGTGTTGGAGAGTCTGTGTGAATTGTAGCCTCAGTTTCCTGTTCGTAGCCTACAGGAGGCACCCGGTGTGTCTTCTGCTGCTGTAGCCCATCTGCTTCAAGGCTGGACGTGTTGTGTGTTCAGAGACGCTGTTCTGCAGACCTGGTTGGAACCAGTGCTTTTTGACCAGTCTGCTCATTCTCCTCTGACATCAACAAGACATTCTGGTCCAGACATCTGCTGCTCGCTGGATATTTTCTCTTCTTCAAAACCATTTTCTGGAAACCTTGGAGATGGATGTGTGTAGAAATCCCAGGAAATCCACGTTCAAAATCAACTAAATCCCCTTTCTTCCTCATTCTGATGCAGTTTGAATCACCATGTTCACATGACTACATGCTGCCATGTGATTGGCTGCTTAGATATTTAGGATAATCAGGTGGATCTGATGAAGCATACAAACGTCTAGAAGCATAAATGTGAAAAACTAAAATTGTTATTTTGTTCCTTTTATTTATATATATATATTTTATATTCCCAAATTTAAATATTTTACAGATTCTTCTGGTAATTTAATATTCAGTTATAACCTGCTGAATATCTTCACTTGGATTTATAATAAAAACTGACAAAGGATGTGAAATATTACATTATTACAGCGGTGGTTCCTCTACCCGCCTGACATGGAGCCTCATTTCCACCCGAACCGGACCACCCTGTCGTGGCTGATGGAGACTTACCCCCACCTGCCGGAGAAGGAGGCTCCGCTGGAGTGCACCATCAGACCAGGAGAGGTGAGACCAGGCAATCTGCTGCTGGTATTTGGTCCACGACTAACATCTCAGAATGAGCCTTTTCTACACCACTGAACAAAGATCCATCTGGATTCATCACCATCAAGTCAGTTATTTTATCCAGATCCAGAAAGTACAGAGACGGTGACGTGCACCAAGGTCGAGCTGGTTCACTCATCGGCCTGTAGGAGTCTAAATGAGATGTACATGCAGCCAGTTTAGATGATGTGGATTCCACATGTTTTCTGTCACCTAAAGACCACTGCACGGTTGATTGCGTCCTGTGGTGATCTCTGGAGCCTGAGGGGACGTTTGTTTGTTTACTAAGAAGGAAAGAAGCCGGGGATTTTTTCCCTGAGTTTAGGACGGAAATGGGAGCTTTACAACAGGCCAGAAATGATTCTGCTTCTACAGATTAACAGCTGGACGTAGTCCAGATGAATCTCTGCCTTTCAGGGTGACGTTTCTGTAAATTCATTTCAATCTGGATTATTTTCCTCTTTGGTAATTAGGAGCTGATTTAAGTGAATGATGAACCATCGCAGCAGATGTTTCTAACCGGCTGCTTGTTGCTCCTCCAGGTGCTGTATTTCCCCGACCGCTGGTGGCACGCCACCCTCAACCTGGACACCAGCGTCTTCATCTCCACTTTCCTGGGCTGAACTCCATCCTCCAAAGTATTACAGAAACACCTCGTAATCTCCTTGATCAGTTTGTCACATGAAGGAAAAAACAAATACTTTTTCTTCTGGGAACAAAAAGCTGTGATTTTTATTCCTTTTTATATATTTCTAATCTTTACTGATACATTTGTGATATTCCAGCGACTTTTAGCAGATTTTTGTGCTTGAATGCAACCACATCTGTAAATGTTGTGTATTTAAAGTCTGGAGAGGCTGAATTTAACCAGAGAAAGTGTCCTCTGTTTAAAATTCACATTAGAAAAATAAATGATGTCATACAGAACCGAAAATAATATTTGCCCCCTTCGTTTATCAGTTAAAAAATGATCATTTAAAGCTGAATAGAAACATGCAGCTCCGATACAGATGCTTCGCTTGTCTGCACGAACAGCTGCAGAAAGTCCAGGAAGAACAACCTGGACCCACCTGGTGCTGTTTACAGCCACCAACGGGCTGCCGAGGTCCTTCCGCACACATCACCAGTAATAACCCGCATCCTGGAGCTGGAGCCGAACTCACCTGACAGGATGTTGGACACGATGGGGACGTTGACCTGCTGCAGCTGCTGAGGGGAAGGAAGAAAAACTGGACCGAAGCTGGTTTACATGCAACACATTCAGAAAGAGTGGAAGCCACTGCATGAGCTGGTTTTACGCCAGAGGAAGGAAATGAAACTTTAAGACTGGTTTTTCATCTATGGACAGACTCTCTGATCAGTTACCTGATAATTTTTTTAGGATAAACTGTTGGATTTATGGAAAAAGACATATCAGTGGATTATGCAACTTTTTTTTTTTTTTTTTTGCTGAGGTACGTCCTCACTGAAGTGATACAAGAGAAACCTGACAGGAATTCTGCCCTCTGCTCATAGCTCACATCATTTGTTTCCATTTCTTTAGTTTCATGTGTGAAAACCAGCAAAGATCAGACGGTCTGACAGACTGAAAACAGGATTTTAGCAGCAACAAGGTGATTCCCAAACAGCTGTTAGCTGGAAACTTGGCCCATCTCAGCTTGGAGGCAGAAACTGGACACATGGAGGACAAAAGAAGACGACTGGGGACTAAAGAACTATTTACAGCAGATGAACAGGATCTCAAATACAGCAAAGAACCGAACCAGGGCCCGAGAGATGCATCTGGACTTTCAGCTGATCCATCTACTGTTGGCCAAACCCTCATCATATATGGTCTCCATGGAAACATACGTGAAGAAGACATTCTTAAGGAAGGAAAACAGGGAGAAACGGCTGAGGTATGTCACTGGACTGATGATCAGTGGAAACAGGTCTGATGGACCCTTTCCAGAACCCAGATCCTCTGGACAGAGAACGGAACAAAAGGCAGGATATAAATCCAAACTCTGACCTTCATAACCAGCAGGTGTTGTGTAAAGACAGAAAGCTTCTCCAAGGGTCCAGATTGTGCTGAAGAATAAAACTGCTCAGACCAAAAATTCACTTTAAGATCCTGGACAACTGGACAGACTCTGGTTCTGACTCAGATACTGGATTTATAATCATGTTAACGTGTCTGTCAGCCGGTTGCACAGGGGGCGGAGCTTTCTCCATCTGTGCACCTAAATTGTGGAACAACTTACCTTTGCTCTTCCTCCCGACTCCCTCACCGTCTATTTTTAAAACCCGTCTTAAAACTCACTTTTACTCGCTGACCCTCAACCCAACCAGAAAGTTATTTGCCTTTTATTGCCTTTTGTTTTTTCTATTTCACCACTTTTATTACTATTACTAATTTTTATTACTTTATTTTAATCTTAATTTTCCATTAATTTATCTCATTTTTATTTAAATCGACCTCAAGTCTAGCTTTTCCTCATTGATGATGCTTCCTCGGCTTAAATTGGA
This sequence comes from Rhadinocentrus ornatus, assembly GCA_037177495.1. NCBI lineage: Eukaryota > Metazoa > Chordata > Actinopteri > Atheriniformes > Melanotaeniidae > Rhadinocentrus > Rhadinocentrus ornatus. The sequence goes on along the minus strand of JBAMHW010000023.1, from coordinate 26,951,601 downwards.
CGATGTCTGTGTTTGTGAGAGCACTTGTAGTGACACTGTATGAAAAGTGCAATATAAATAAAGTCTTGATTGATTTGTCTTTTTGATGTCCACTTTGGGCTGGTCTGTGCAGAGGACATTGTCCCAGAAGTGTGGTGGGTTGTTCAGATGGAGCTTTGCCAACCTAAGCCGTGCTGCCATGTTCTCTTCTTCTCCTGCAACCCTTCCAGACAGTCTTTTCTACCCGGACTGTCATGAACTTTAACATTTAACATACAGAGACCCGGAGAGTCTGAGACGAAGCTCCACTCCTGGAAGGCTGGAATCTGTCTGGTGAATAATCCTCCTCTCTGTAGGATGATGGAGTCCAGATGGTTTGGAAATGACCTGATAACCTTCTCAGACTAATGGGCATCAGCAGCTGCTTATCTAAGATCTTTGCTGATGTCTTTCCTCCTCGGCGTCGTGTTGACACACCTGAATGCTGCAAATTACATCACAACATGTCACGCGAAAAATGTCACGCGCACACCTTCTGCTGATGACATTTACATCACAAAACGCCCCAGCAGATCCTCACACCCTCAGGGATCTCATAACAACCCTGCAGGGAGGTGGAGGTGGGGAGGAGGAGGCTAAACCAACATGAGGTAGAGAAGAAAACAAGCAGAAAAACGACAGTTTGCTAAATATTACGAACGGGAATACAGCCAACGTGTAGAAAAAACCGAGTTTTTATTGTGTCATTTGCAGGTTGGTAACTCCCGTTAGAACTCATGAGGATGAGATGATCAGCGTGAAAATCAGAAACCAGAATGACCCTTTCTCTCCACTGAATGAGAAACATATAAAGGTTTCCTATTAATACCGGGAGGGAAAACTTTCCATGACGAGTAGGTGCAGCTCTGCTCTCGTGTTGATGCAAGATGTAAATAAACCTGCACAAAGTGAGTCTGGAAAAGCAGAAACCTACAACCCTGATTGCAAAAAAGTCGGAATTCTGTCTGAAACGTCAATAAAAACTTTTGGAATTTTAGGTTGAAAAACATTTTTCCGAAATTGTTCCACTTTTTTGATCCAATTTGTCTCAGATTGGTGAGCCTGTCCATCCTCTCTAAAACGCTCCTTTTATTCCCAGTCATGTTACTGACCTGTTGCCAGTTAACCTGAGTAGTTATCAAATCTTCTTCCCGTGTTTTTGTACCGGTCACTTTTCCAGCCTTTTGTTGCTCCTGTTCTAACTTGTTACAGACGTGTTGCTGCATCAGATTCACTATCAGCTCGTGTCTGCAGTGAAATTATAAAATATCATCATCTGATATGTTGGTTACGCCCTGCGATTGCAAACCTACAGCTACGTCAGAACTCGGCGGCCCGGGTTGTGACGAGGACCAGAAGGTGGGAACGCATCACACCAGCTGCCTTGGCTCCCCGTGCGCATTGATTTTAACCTTCTCTCAGTAGTTTATAAATGTCTTAATGGTCTTCGGCCCTCTTATTTATCGGACCTTCCTTTAAATGATGAACCCTCGCGGACCCTGAGGTCCTCTGGTACTGGTCTCTTAGTTGTTCCAAGGGTGAGGACCAAGACCTACGGTGAAGCTTCTTTCCGTTGTTACGGCCCTCGACTGTGGAGGAGTCTGCCAGAGGGCCTCAAAGCTGCAGAGATTGTTGCTGTTTTTAAAAGGAGGTTTAAGACCTTTTTAGCTTTTATTTGATCTTAATTCATTTTACATAATTTTATTTCATGTTATTTTATTTTAATTTTACTCGATTGCATTACTTCTTATTTATTCTTTCTTATCTGTTCTTATTGTTGTTTAAGGTTATTTAATCTTCGTTTTACCTCCAGTGTTTTCCTCGTGGGGATCCTCCACACCAGGGGTTTTTGCCTGCTCAATCTGGGGGTTGTTTCCACGGTGATCACCCTTGTCTGGGGGGCTGGGGGCCTGGACTGCAGCTGTCTGTCCTGACGGGGGTGGTTGCTACTGTTGGACATGGGTGAACTGAAGTATGCATGGATGTTTTTAATCATGTGAAGCACTTTGTGTTGCCTTTGGCATTAAAAGCGCATTATAAATAAAGTTTGCTTGATTTGATAGATCTTCAACTGGGAATAAAATATGGCTTAATGATATTTAGAAATCATCGCATTTGGGATTAATTTATGTTTTACAGTGTCCAAACTTTTAATGAATTAGGGCTGTACCTGCTCAGTTTTTACTTTTCTAAAACATGTAAATATACAGATGATGCTATAAAACAGAGTGCTCCGTTCACTCGTGGCCCTAAAACAATAATTTAGCTATTTTCTCTTTTACGGTTTGCCAGCAACCAACTTTTGTCCCCGTTTCCAGGTGAAATGTTCAACCTAAAGCCGCCTAGTGTGAAAAACAACCTGATTGCTTTCTGTGTTTCACTGATTCTTAGATCTGATAATCAATAAGTAGGAATCAGCTGATAAGGTATCAGCCTGGTGATGTTTTAAAGGAACCGTGTGTGCAGCTTGTTTCAGTTCAAAATGACCTTATTTCACACCACAGCAGCTGAAGTCCCGCCTCCTCCGAGTGCTGGTGTGATCCAACGTGAAGACATGCCTCCATCAGTCAGTAGTCCTCCACCCAACCGTTCTCTAGAATGAAAGCATCAATGACTTCCTTCATAGCCAGGTTAGGGATGAGCTGCTCCTGGGTCAGCGGCGTCCGCGTCACCGGATCAAAATGGCCGACTTTCTGCCAGAGAACAAGCATGTATTTATTTAGGTAAGATTCAAGAAAGGGGGAAGGACGCCATCATGATCACACACGTCAAGAATCAGCTTAGTTTTAACTTCTATAGACCAGACACCGAACCCCTAATTGCTCCTGATGGGTCGTGGTGAGCGCCTTGCATGGCAGCTTCCGCCATCAGTGCGTGAATGTGTGTGTGAATGTGTAGATGTGATGTACACTGTAAAGCGCTTTGGAAAAAAGCGCTATATAAGTACGGGCCATTTACTAGCTTCAATACCAATTACAAAACCCACAAATAAGTTAAAAACAGACGATTTTATGTGTTGCATGAAAGCATCAGTCGGTTTTTACCTGCAGATGCTCCTCAATGTCTTTTCGGTCATAAGTGACGCCGCTGGGAGTGATGCAGGGCTCCCTCATCAACTCAAAGCTGATCTTCCCACATAGGTAGTCTGGGATCTCACGCTTCTGTCCAACACACAACAAACACACATTTTGAGCTCTTTAAAGGCGCATTACGTAACTTTCAGGCCTTAAAACGCTTCTGACTTGTTTGATGGTACAGTCACATGTTTATGAGCATTTTTGGAGAAGAGCAGTCCAGCAGCGTCCTGAGGATGAGAATTCCTTTCCAACAACTTTTCTTCCAGGACGCCGCATGTTATGGTCCAAAAGACGGATGATGATGGAGCAAACAGAGTAGTACCACCAGAAACCATGGGGCAGTGTTAAGTATAACTGACGTGCAACCCCCGAAAGGAACAACGAAGAAGCCGTGATGTATTAAATGGCTGCACAGACCACCATCTACAGCGCTGCCTCCTTTCATGTCTCCTCACCATGTTTACTGGTGTCTGAAACTGGCATCAGAACCTGAAGGTGAACTCTGCCCTGCTCTCTGGTGGGTGTATTTGCTAATACGTCGAGGCGAAGGCAGGGTAAGTGATGACAGGGAGTCTGAGGACAGTGATGCTTGAAGCGGACAAACCTATTTACGTACGTAAAGGGAGCATAAATGAGCCTTTACAGCACCACTCACCTTCCTCTTCTCGTCCACTTGACAGAACAGCTCCTCCAGGGCTGAAAGATATTTGTCCTGTAAAAGAAAATAAAACTTTGAAGCTTCTAGATGATCAGGTCATTATCAGAAACAGGACTGCTGCTAAAGTACACATGAAACAATAGTTAACTTAAAAATCTTCCCTTAAGAACAGTAAGTCTCAACCAAGGGGCCACAAGCATCACCTAGAGGGCTGTGAAAAAAATCTGTTTTGTACCTGTGGGCCATGAGACCGGCGTCCATTAAAAGATCAGTTACAACACAGCCTCCAACCACTTGGTGGCGATTTTGTGTCAGACAGTTGTTTAACAAGCTCAAACAAGCAGAAGACATTCTGCCCGTGGAGAAGCTCATAAAACGTAAAAATGAAGATGAAAGTGACAACAACATCCCCAAAAGACTAAAAATTTGCATAAGTATAACCCTGACTATTGGTTTGTGAATAGTAACGACGCAGAGCCAAGAGCCCAGTGTGTGGAGTCTAAGCTAAAATTAAATTAAAAGTGGCATCTTGAAGCCAAACAGCTCATGCTCGGGACAGTAGTTTGTATGAAGACATGCCGTTTTATTATGGAGGGCTACTAACACAGGCATTGTTCCTGCTTTATTGAATACCAGTTTACTGAGAACAGCCTAGACCGGTGTTACACCAAAATCTGTGACCATCAGAAGCTGTGACTGCAGGGGGCGATAGTGAGTTGTTGTTTTTTCTGTATGACCGTCTTAAAAGACGAAAGAAGAGCATTTACGTAAAATATGGAAGGATGAAGTAGCCGACTACCTCTGACATCGTTAAATATTTGATTATCATCTAACTGATTGTGTTTCAGGAGTAATAGTCAACAGAAAGAGGTGCTTATCTTAGTATCCTATAGGAAAATTATGAGTGATTTTTGTGTTAAATGAATTATCACCCAGAAATGTCCCTTTTTCAACTTAGAACATCTTGGTGTTGGACTGTTAACTTTCCTGAAAGCCTTTCTTTTGAAGACTGTTGCGTTTTTCCGTGTGGGCCCTTTGTTCACAGCAGAACCGCCAACAAGGGTAAATGCTTGTAAACGCGTGATTTTAATTTGCTCCTGGGATTTCGTCATCACAGGAGGCTAATTGAATAGGCCAGCCCCTTTTCCACGCCTAAAAACACCTGCTCAGCCTGCGCAGTTGCAATTAACAAGTTGTGTGAAGATGTGGAAACAGCGCTTCCATGTCAGCTGCTCGGCTGTCAGCTGCCAAAACCAACATCAAATTGTTTTCAGTCTCCCTGTAGCAGCGGACCAATCTACCAGGGTCAAATGGATTAAACTCATTTTTGGTAATAACGTACCTGCATCTCTGCCTATCGCGCTCAATCTTTGGCACAAACATTTTGCGCCTGAATGTTTCAGGAATTTAGGACAATTTCAGGCGAAGAGGCATCAACCCTGCAGTTGGAAAGAGGGAGAATTCCAACTTCGAGCAGATCACCATCAATGCAAACCCTAACCCTTAGCTAATGCTAACGCTAATGCTAAGGGACGAGCCTAAAAGTTTAACCCCTGCAATGTACAAATGAGCCCCATGTTTTCTTTTTAATAAGTGGGGTGAAATGGTCTGCCACATAAATTTTTGTAAACATTTTGTGGCTTCTGCCACCATCTCAGTATCTTCACTCTCAGGCTCGGAGTCTGCTGCTCGGCCAGGTTCGCTCGCCATCACTCACCACACACCATGTTTTGGAGTCAGATGCACTGTGCATGCACTGGGCGCCTAGCCGAGACTGGCCCGCCCTGCGGCCAATCAGCGCGCACCTCATTAACATTAGTCAGAAACTTGCATGAACTCTCACGAGACAAAGTTGTGGTATGAGCAAAGGGTCAGAACAAGCTCTATGTTTTCAAAAAATATTTAAAGACACTTAAAGGACAGTGGATACGTGAAAAGACCAGGTGATGGCACCTTTAAAAAGCCTAACGTGCGCCTTTAACTTTCTGCCAGCAGTTTAATTTGTTCCATGAATTTTCAGCCTTTTGGGCATCTTTATTTACATACACATAATAAACAAAGGCCTTTGTGATTGTTACATTGCATGATGTCATTTGACAGGGTTTTAGCTTGTTAAACCGAAAGTAGATTTTAAGTATTACTGAATATAAATCAAACCAAAGCAACATCAATTTATCCAATACAGCTTTGTATTGGAAAAGTTGGGCCCTGAGGTCAAACAGGTTAAGAAGCCAACATGAAGTGACTCAGCACATTAAACGGAGAGACACACCTACATGTTTTGAGTGGATGTCGTTGAGACTGTGCTGAATCCTGCAGTCGTCGGACTTGTCGTCTCGGTTCTGTCTGCAGCCCTCCAGGTCTCTGAGAAACCCACCACACAGAGTTACACTTTAATATTAAATAATGTTGATCTGGACAGTTTCTCTGACCAGACTTTTCTGAACGTGTCACTTCAGGAAAGTCTGAGTCTCTGACAGACTCAGCTTCCTGTCTTAGAGACGTCCGACACAGCTCTGAGGTTTTTTTTAGTTGAGCCATCTGATTCGGTCTTTGCTCCAAGGCTCGGAGTCTAATCCCGGTCCTGATTTGGCAGAGTTTGCCCAGACAAGGACGATAATGTCTGGACCTAAATGAACACAAAGCCAGGTGAGGTCAGAACGTCTCCCAACCATCAGCTGATGATGTAAATACTGAATCCACAGCTAAACGGGGACAACAGAGAGGACGCTCACCGAGGAGGCCGAACTCTAACACGAGGAACGACATCCGATGTCATTCTTTTTCAGGATGTTTATGAGGTTGAAGTCAGCACTTTAAAATTCAGCATTTATATTCATGTCTATTTATTTCAAGATGAAGAGGTTATCATGGCACGCCTCTCGGGGCAGTTCCTTCTAACACAGAAAAATCCAAGCAGACCCAAACGCATCACTGCAACTCGTGTCAGCTGATTGGTCCTGTGTGTCAGCAGTAGGCCTGTCATGAGAAATAAATAACATTGCGCAAAGCGATAATGTCATTTTGAGACCATTTTCAACTAATATAATGACGACGTCATAATAATACAAGTCCTACACCCTTTCAATATCAATAAACGGTCATTTGTAAAGAACACTTAGGGCTGCAACTGATGACTATTCTGACTTTTTAAACGACTAGTCGACTATTATTAAATGGCTCTTACTTCACTTTCTGCTTTTAAATCTTGCATGAGGTTGTTACAGTGGATATAAAAGGTCACCCGTCCAAATGCCAAGTTTTTTGTGATGTTAAAAAAACGACATCAAGTTAAATCATTTCACACCTTTTTCCACCTTTCATGTGACCTATAACCTGTACAACGCAATTGAAAAACAAAAACCTTTCAGGGAGGTGAAGTAAAAATAAACAATTGAGATAATGTGGTTGCGTAAGTGTTCACACCCTTTTATAACTGGAGATGTGGCTGATTTAACCAATTCAAACTCATGTTAAACTGGAGTCAGCACACACCTGTCGCCAATTAAAGTGCCTCTGATCAACCCCGAAGCTGCTCTAGTTGGCTTTTCCTGACATTTTTCATGGTCCGCAGAGAGCTTCCAAAGCATCAGAGGGATCTCATTATTCAGAGATATCAGTCAGGTGAAGTCTACAAAAGAATTTCCAAGGACCTAAATATACCTGGAACACCGTGAAGACCGTTATCATCAAGTGGAGAAAATATGGCACAACAGTGACATTACCAAGAACAGGATCTCCATCTAAAATTGATGATAGAACGAGAAGAAAACTAGTCAGGGAGGCTGCCAAGAGGCCGACAGCAACACTGAAGGAGCTGCAGGAATTTCTGGCAAGTACTGGCTGTGTAGTACACGTCTCCCGTCTAATCTTACAAAGAAAAACATCCAAACCCGGCTTAATTTTGCAAAAAGGCATCTGGAATCTCCCAAACTCGCGGGAAAATGTGTTATGTTCTGATTAAACCAAGGTTAAACTTTTTGGACATAACTCCAAAAGGTATTTTTGGCACAAAAACAACGCTGCACATCGTCTCAGTGTATACCAGGATTCCCTGGGGTTTATTACAAACTTGAAGTGGTTCCACCACCAGGATTTAGACTCGAGTGGGATGTCCTGCTCTGGCCGTCCCATGGAAAAGTTATTGGTATACTTTCATACATAAGGCAATACTGTTTACTTCTGTTACCTTTTAGCTATCTGTCCATATAAAAAGGTGGGTCCATTCTGCGTCTTCTGCAGTGAATTTGTAGCAGAAAAAAAGGAAAGTAACTGAATCGATTTCGAGTGCTTTTGAATTCTGAATGAATGTTTTTCATAGTCTTTCAGTAAATGTCATTTCTTTTCTCTCTTCTTAGTGTTTTAACTGCTTAATCTTGTAACTGTTGTATTTGCTGCCGCCTTTCTTGGCCAGGACTCCCTTGAAAACGAGGTTCTTAAGCTCAATGGGATTTTCCTGCTTAAATGTAGGTTAAATAATTATTAATGAAAAGAAGCCGAGACAACCATTTACAGCTTGAAGATTGATTTCATCCTTCCCTCATAATCCCTACTCCTCTCACTCCTCAGACATCATCTACACATTTCCCCCTCCCCCAACCCGAGCTAGCGGTAAGAAACAGATGAATGACAGAATAAGGCGCAGTTTTGTCTGCTAACGGGCCTCCACCTGCCTCTTTTTCTCAGCCAGGATCAGTCTGGTGAGGTAGGTGTGCAGCTCGCTCTCCTGGTGGACCCTCCTCTCCTCCATGCTGTTCCAGCGCTTCTTCTTGGCCATGCGCAGGGCGCTGGGAATGTCATCACCAAAGTTCAGATGCTGCTCTTTCGCTAAGAAATAAGCTGGACAAAAACATGAAGGACTACATGTAAAGGTTTGGATTTAGTCGGACGGGGAGGACAAACACTGAACTGGCCGGACAATGAGGTCATTCAAATAATAATTTTCAGGACATCCCAAACACTTGAGTCTTAAAAAAATTCTGAAATTTTCCCCAGTAGCTCGCCATTTCTCCAATAGGCACGCTGTAAAATGTTAGTTTGGTTTTGGTTGGACTTCTTAAGATACGGCTAACGTAGTCGGGGTTTGTGCCGATGATGTTGATATTTTTCTGCATACTTCAGGTGTCCGCATCTCAACAACGACACCAGATAGGAAACTGAAATTATGTACGGCAATACACCTCCTTAACCCCTTAGGTGCCAGTTTTAATCATGTACCATTAGCGTTGAAAACTTTAATTCAATGTTCCAAAAACAAAACTGACTTTGATTAGCTTCATTATCACCAATCTGATTAATAGCTGACAATATTGATTTGGTAGGATTAATTTTTTTTTTAAAATATAATGTCAGATTGAACAAAATGTTACATTGGCTCTTTCCATAGATTTCCATTATAACAATATTTTGACCTCTTATTAACTTCCTGCTCGCTGGTTGATCTTTGGCTGCTCTTGATTGGAGATTGGGACATTTTAGGAGAGGTGCCACAGTGTGGTATGGCAGCTGCTCTGTAGCAGACAAGGGGAGGATACAGAGAGTGATAAAGACAGCACAAAAGATCACCGGCTGCTCTCTCCCTTCCATAACGGACATCTACACCTCCCGCTGCCTCAGCAGAGCCACGAACATTATAAAGGACA
>JBAMHW010000023.1:26896163-26908274 GCA_037177495.1 Rhadinocentrus ornatus | reverse complement strand
GAAACACTGCTGGGATAGGCTCCAGCTCACCCCGCGACCCCTACTGGGAACAAGCGGTACAGAAAATGACTGACTGATATATATATATATGTATGTGTTGAGCCGTACACATCAACACACAAAACAATTACGCACAAAAGAAAAACAATTGAATTGATACAAAATGATCACATTTAGAGAAAAAATCACAGGAGAGACAAAAAGAGACTAAACAACTGAAGTGTGAGACAAAATAAGAAAAGATAAACAGATGAACTCAGAAAAGACTCAAACAAAAGAAACAGAAAGAATAAAGAAAGAAAAAAGAAAAGAAAGAACACACGAATGTACAGAAGCCGAAAATACAGTTATTTATTTATGTTGTTTTTATGAGAGCGTTCCATTATCTCAAAGTATGGAAACCTAAAGTGGCCATACCTGCAGTTATTTATTTTTTGTGTCGTTATCTTAAGATCATTAACTTTAATAATGCCCTTATCTCGATAGCTATTGCAGAGTACAGAAGCCTATAGCAGACATGGCTGCATATCCCACATGTCTATTATGTAACTTTTCCATTAATATTTCCTGATGATGTTGTAACTTTTCTGAATTATTCACCTGGTACTCTTATTTTGAAAGTAACTTTCTTATTCCGTGGTTCTTGAGCTGAATTGAGCTGGTGGACACGTGTCTGAAGGGACGTTTCTTGACAGAGACGCCGAGATATCATCCAGGACAGACCGACGTCTTCTTCTCTTGTTTTCAGATCCTTTTTAAAACATTTTTAAATTTTTAACTTCTTTACATAATTTTGTTGCTGTTTTCTTAGTGAACTCTGCAATACACAAGATTACGTTTCAGTTCAGGAAATGTTCTTTTCTATGTTTGTTTTCTTTTGTTCTACAATTAAATACAACCACAATTCCCCCAAAGATGGGTTGCTGTTAAAATTTAAAAGTAAACACAAACGGAATGCAACGATTTCCAAATCTCTTTAATCTATATTTTATTAAACATAAACAACATAAAAGAAAATATGAGCTCTTAGTGAATCTGATGGCAGTGATATATCTGTAAAAAGTTGGAACAGGAGCAGCAAAATGCCGGAAAAGTAATTGGTACAAATCAGAAACAACTGGAGGAGCATTTGACAACTAATTAGGTTAATTGGCAACAGATCAGGAACATGACTGGGTATAAAAGGAGCATTTCAAAGCAGCTTTTAGATGGAAAGATGGACAGAGGGTCACCAATCTGAGACAAACTGGCTCTAAAAATTGTGGAACAATTTCTGAAAAATGTTCCTCCGACTTTAAAGATCCACCATCTACAGTGTATAAAATCAAAAGATTCAGAGAATCTGGAGGAATCTCTGTGTGCATGGTACAAGGCTGAAGGTCAAAGCTGGATGCTGGTGATCTTCTGCATTAAAAGCAGACACTACTGAAAACCACTGCATGGACTGAGGAAGACTTCCAGAAATCACTGTCTGTGAACACAGTTCACCCTGAAATCCACAAATGCAGGTTAACGCTCCATCATGCAGAGAAGAAACCAGATGTGAACAAGATCCAGAAACACTGCTGTCTTTTCTGGACCAAAAAGCAAATTTAGTGGTTCAGATGGAGGAAAAAGTGAAATTCTATCTGGAAAGCATGGACGTCACCTTGTTAAAAGCTGTATTATATTATTATGTATTCATGTATTATGCATTATGTATTACTATTTTTCCCCAATTAAAATGAGTCAGTCTTTTAAAATATCTTTGGCTTGTAATATTTTTAACCCTTCAAAGGCCAGTTTGTTTACAAAACTCACCAATTTTATAGAAAAAAGCTAAAGAAAGAAATAAACTAAAATAATTCCCATAAAAATGTTTTGCAAGCTTTAAAAAATGAAAAAGTAGTGCAATCTGATGGACAACCACAATAAGTTAATTAGAAGTCTAGTAATACAAATTTAAATGTTAACATCAAGAAATGACTTTGTTTATGTTAAACATGGCTTCAAAAATAGCATTAACAATAGTTTTCAATGGGACATTTTTTGTCTTCAGGGCCAGATGTGTAAGTTTAAGTGTATCTTAGCCATTTTAGATTAATTCAAGAAATTGACATAATTCTTTAAAAATAAAATATATATATATATCCCTTGGGACATTTAATCTGCATTCAATCAAGATTACTGAAAATGAAAATAGCACAAACTGTCCCTGGGATCTCTTAAAACAGATGTAAATTAACTTCCAGTCGGCATGCAGTTTAAAGCTCCTGCTGAAGGCACAAAGTGATGCTGAACCTAAAGAGTAGCATCAGTGAAACAGTGTCTCTGGCTGGAAACAGAACATTTAATGAAATACTGTAACAGCAATGAGATAAACTGCAGGTCAGAGAGTAAAGTTTAACCTTTTTCCAGACGTCAGTCCAAACGTACCATGTTAGCAGAGTAATATGCCTTCCCACTTTGAGACGAATCACTTTAAATATGTTTTTTTGTCTCATTAGTTGTTTGGCACATTTGTGACTTTTTGTCTATAGATATTTTTCTACAGATATTTCCTATTTAATTGTATCTCTCCATCTGTTGTTGGTTTTTAGGAGGCGTTTGAACTGAGGACTGTAAAACTGAATTACCCTCTAGGGATAAATAAAGTTGCCTTTGACTTTAATCTCTTTGCATCAGTTTGGGAACATTTTCTGTTCCTTTGTGCACATTCTCTTTGATTGTTGTGCAACTTTATTGCATGTTTACTTTTTTTCTACCAGTTACTTTTCTTTGTATTCCTTTTGTACCCATTTGTCATAATCAGAAGTCTCTAATTTCGGACTTTGCAACCATTCTCTTTTCGTTGTCATCCATCGCCTGCTTTGAGTCGGTTTCCATCCGTACAGTTGTTCACCGTCTCTTTGTGCTGCTTTTCTGTCTCTGTTTTGTCTCTTTGTGCTGCTTTTCTGTCTCTGTGATCATTTCTTTGTCTTTAACTGGAGTTTGTGAGTCAATAACATTAAGTAATTTTATAAGTAGTTTTTGTGTCAGGCCCTCTTTCCCTGTGCTTGTGACCCTTTCAATAACCTTTGTCCATGAATACTTGTTCAGTTTTCCTTGTAATGGACTGTTTTCTGTCATTAAGTTGCTCTGATTTCTGCTGATTTCTTCCTCTTGAGTGACAAGACCTGCTGTAATTTATCATCCTGACTCTGTTTTCAGTCATTTTCCTGCAGAAATGCTGGGAATAATTTTTTTAATGAGCTGTTCTTGTGTGTAGCATCTTGGTGAGCCGATAGAGAACTGGTTTGTTTTTGTTATGCACCAACAGCTACTATAACACATCAGAAACAGCTCCAACAGAGTGGGCAGACTAATGGATTTCTGAGACCCTGTGAACTGATTTTCACACTACGAAGGCATAAAAGAAAAGTCTGCGGCTGTTTGGAAGGAAGGAAAACTAATTTTATATTTATTTTTATAAGTAAAATTATTGCAAATGATTGATGACGTATGAAACTTGCATTTCACTCAGCAGGAATACATTCAGAGGAAACTGGTTTAATCCAGTTTAATACCAAAAAACATCTTTAAAATTAAGTGTAGAGAATCTGAAACACACTGAAGGCACAGAGTCCCAGCCGGTTCTTTTCTTCTTCTTCTATGGTCCTTTTCTCCAAACCTCCTCTCCAGAAATAAACGTGGCTTTGACATTGAGGGCATCATCGAGCAGAACAAGGTCTACAAAACAGGTGGTAAAAGAAAATATGACAAGACTGAATTAGGTCATTATTCGTTCATTTATTACCCAAAAACATATTCAAACCCCAAAGAAGCCTATTCTTTTTAACTTATCGGTACAATAAAACCTGTTTCTGAACATTTGAGGCAAATAATAAAATAATAGCTTCTGAGTTTTCACTCATGCTCAGATCTGATTGGCCCAGAACACAAGGGGGCGTGGCCAGATTGAGAAATATTAACTTAAGCTGGAAAAGTAAGTAACTTTATTAAAGCAACTGGTGTTGTATTCTACATGGTTGGAAAGCCTGATTAGTCACCATTACAACCAGTTAGAACTGGTGAGGATGGAGCTTCTGTGAAATGAGCTAAACGTAGGATAACGCCTCGAAAAATCCCAAATTCCCCTGCAATGTTCTCCAGTTGGTGTTCACTGTGGTTCTGAGAATCTTGCTGGATTGGATGGTAAAACTCTCCAGCAGTAAAAAAGGAAAACAACATATATTGGTCATTTTTAACTGTTGGGGATCTCAGTAGGAGGGGGACGCCGCCATCCCGGAGGATAGAGTTAGTTCCCAGACTCTGGATACATGTGATCATCTGGAGAATACTGCAGGGGATTCTGGCACATTTTTTGGGGGTAAATGTTTCGTTGTGTTACTCACCATCCTTACCAGTTTTAACTGGTTGTAAAGTTGACCAATCATGTGTAATACACCACCAGTTGGTTTAATTAAAGGGCAAAAACAATCTAGAAAACACACATTTTCTTACTTTTTTGTGCCAAATTTAAGTTGTGAGGGTCTGACCTGCATCTGAGCCGTAGTCCAGCTTCCCCTTCTCGTGGCTGATACCGAGAAGCTGAGCTGGATGAAGCGAGGCAGCTTCCAGAGCTTCCTCAACACTGCAGCCTGAAAACAACAGAGAGGAAGTAAGAGAGCATCCAGAGCTGGAAGGATAACCTGACAAGCAGCTGAAAAACTTATCAGAGATTAAGCAACGTCTCTGTTCATGTTATCTAGCATCCTTAGACTAGAAAGAGATCACATGACCTTTTTGGGGAAGGCTTTTCTGTCAGTTTAAGTGTGTTAAAGGTTTATGCTTAAGGTCAGCAGGAAAAAAAATTCCCGTTTCCTTAAGATGCTCCTGAACTTCCTGCTGCATTTCCTGTCCACAGGTTTCCTCCATCACTTGATGGTCCTGATGTGCACCATCATAAACCTGCTCGGAGGTCTGACAGGCTGCAAACATGAACAGCTGCTTTGTTGCTTTGATCTATCTGCTCATAAATCAGGAGCTATGACGTTATGATGGTATTATTTTATTTAAAAAAATAAAAATATTAATATTCATCCATTTTTACATCTCAGACCTGCAAACGTCCAAAAGCCAGTTCAAAAAGTGAATTTTATCCCACTATGTAACACTTCCACTCCTCCTCCCAACACTTAAAGATGTTCGAACACTGAAGAAAGAAGCAGATGAAGAGTTTCAGGAGTTATTTTGTCCATTTATCCTGGAGACACATCTTCAGGTGTCCAACAGCATGAGGTCCTGGTTGTTTCAGATCAGAACTGCAGGCAGGACAGTCCGATCCAGTACCCTCCTCTTCCTCAGCCATGCTGCTGTAGTGTAGCAGAACTGGGCTTTTGGACTTATTCCTGTCAACAGTCTAAATGCTCCTTTCCTCCTTTTCTCCTAACTTAGATCTAAAATACTGATTGTTCTGACCAAATCCTTCCATATTTCTTTAAGGAATTTTGTTTTCTCACATAATTAGAGACAAACTAAAGATCTTCTGTCCATCTTTGTTTCTAAAAGACTGACAGGAAAGATTTTCCCATCACTGCTACTGACTTGTCTTTTTCTCCAGCCTCTGTTTGATAAAAATGTCCTAAAATGTGTCCTATAAACTGGGGAAAAAAAGTGAAAACACACATTAATTTTCTGTATTTTTACATATGTTTGGGCTACATCTATGTTTCTCCAGGCTATCAGGACGGAGGACGGTCAGCGATGCAGTTTTCAAAGAAAGTGCTCAGAAACCCCCCAAAACTGACCTGAAGCCTGTTTGAAGTGGCGCACACACATCCCCATGGTGGCTATGCTGCCGCTGAGCGTCTTAGTGCCTGAAAGAGTGAAATTACAGTTAAAATACGACCGAGTCACCACCTCATTTATCTGCGTCTCCGTCCACCTTCTAAGTTGGTTTTACTCCCATTTTGGTGCAGATTCACATCATATCTGCCGTTGGAGAATCTAATAAAGGCTGGCAGAAGTATCTGTGTTTGGAATTTGTTGCCATGACAACTTGCTCGAATGAATGATAAATAAATGAAAAATAAAACCAGAATAACAAAAGAATATAAATACATAAAAAAGTTTAAAAAAAAAAGTAGATTAATAAATACAAATCAGAATAACAAAACTACAAAATATATACAGCAGGAAAAACAGCAAAAATGAAGTTATGCAAAAATAAAAATAAATAAACAAATGTAAATATTCAAATAAACTAATAAGTAAAAGTTAAAAATGAGATGAATCAAAATATATAAATAAAAGTGAATAACAGAAAAAAACAGGAAATATACAGAAATAAATAAAAATTTAGAAAAAATGATAAAACAGAACATAATATTTTACATTTATTAATTTTCTCCTGTGTTCATTTATTTCTCGTTTCAATTTATGTTTTTAAATATAGTAAGTAAACTACTCAACCCTTCATTATTTTTTATTCATAGTATTATTTTTTTACCTATAATCGCTTATTTTCTTCTTTAAATTCCTTTCTTCTCTCTTTCCCTTTGCTTCTTATTTTGGCCTTTTCCCTCAAGTTTTACAAGGATTTTTCTTCTTTCTTTTTTGTTTTTTTTTTACATATATTAAAAAATGTATTCATTCATTTTCTATGGCTTAGTCTCTTACTGGTCGTGGGTAATCTGGAGCCTATTCCAGCATTTTAACAGGTGAGAGGCAGGGTACACCCTGGACAGGTCACCAGTCCATCACAGGGCCAACATAGATACGGACAAACAACCATTCATGCACACACTCATTACTAGGGAGAATTTAGAGTAAATTAACGTAACATGCATGTCTTTGGACGGTGGGAGGAAGCCGGAGAACCCGGAGAGACCCCACGCATACACGGGGAGAACATGCAAACCCCTTAAAAAATGTAATTTGTATTTAATCACAGGATATTTAAAACAAATTCTTTGTCCTGCTTCCTTCAAACTGCCATAATAACTTGGATTAATAAGTCAGGAAATGTATTTCCTTTGGACAAAAAGGGGATAGTTTCCTAGAAAAAAACATTTGTCCATTTAAGAGCTTTTTTATGTAACGGATACAACAGAATATTATTATAACATCATCATGCAAATATATTTTAATCCTTATGAATGTTTAGATGATGGATTTGGACTTTGGAGAGTAGAAGACGGATTTAGATGTTAACCTGCCACGTAAGCGTGGAGACCCTGGATCTCGATGACCTGCTGGCCCAGAGTGTGACGCCCTGGAGGAAGACCCATCGCTGTGATCGCATCTGTCACCAACACCAGACCTGGAAGAACCGGAGAATTTCTAGCAAACTGACGAGAAACACACGTGCTGCCACCATCTTTCTCTGTCATCCAGACTCCAGACAGTAAAAAAGGATTTAGTTGTTCTGTTCGATTAAAACAATTTATCAGACAGATGAGAAACATGGACAAAAAAATAAGTTGTTGTTTATTTTCCCCCCATTAGTGTTAATTGCTACCAGCATCAGTTGCCATGGTGATACATACCAGAAGTAGCGCAGTGAGATACTAACCCCGCCTCCTCAGGCGCACCCGTCAGGTGTGAACACACTGTGATAAAAATATCTTCTATGAAAAAGTCTGAAGTCATAAAACTGTTTTATGTGTAGAAAACCGTTAACGCAGTCCTCATTTATCTGCCTGCAAAGAACATTTCTCTGTGAAGTTTGGGAAAGCGTCGTTGCAGGTGTTACAGCATCCACGGACGTTCTTTTACTTCTCAGACCGAGAATGACTCCGTTGGAAATGTTATTTGAAACAACATGCAGCCTAATTTGTGTCCAAACTTCCAGAACCAGCTGAGACAGACAGATGAGGACATCTCCTGTCAGAAGGAGTTCATCCTCAGAGAGCTGATCTCATTGGTGAGATAGTGTTGCACAGTTGGACTAACTGGACAGACACTATTCCGGTAAAGATCACAATGGGGTTTTTGGTGGCTGACAGGAAGTAGGAGACAAATGGGACATTTTCCAACCATCCCTGAGCTGGATTGTACCATCTTAGTTGGATTTTGTCATTTTTCAGGGCCAGAATATGCTTTGTACCTCCAGATGAATCATCACAGAGCTGAAGTCAAACAGGAAAGAGCTTCAACGATGCTGGGAATGTGTCTCCAAAGGTGGAAGTTGTGGTGTGCTCCATCCTCCTTCGTTGCAGATACGCCTCATCTGTGAGCCGTTACACGATTTTCTGGTATCAACTAATTATTTTCTCCATTTCTGATGGAGATTTCTAATTTTATCCTAATTCATTAACGGTTTCTACAGACTGCTGATGAATGAGGGAACTGGTTTCCAGTTTTGTCCCGCCTCTGATCATAATCTGGATTAGATGTTCACACAGACATGAAGTCCTCACACCTGAACCAGGTGTTAACAAGCCGCAAGGTGCTAGTTTTGTTCAAAGGAATGCTCCAAAATCCAGTTCTAACCAGCATGAAGGTGCACATATAAACACTCCCTGAGGGAATTATAATCCAGAACAGCAGAGAGAGTTAACTCACTGTGGACTCATTCCAGCAGCAGATTAAGCACACTGATGATTTCTGACAGGAAACTTTACTAAAACCTGTTTCTATGGCAACCAACAAGAGAAAAAAATTAAATTTTCATCTTTCTGTTTATATTTTTTGCTCCTGAAATGTAATTCTTCTTGTTGCTCATTTTGTGTTTTTATTCTCATGCTTTGCTCCTCCAGGCCACCGTAGTTTTTGTTGTGATTTACTGACGCGTCATGATGAAGGCAGGTTGAAGACGCACCTGAGGGGTGAGCTCTGTGTGCGATCCTGAGGGCGGCAGGGTTGGTGTGGATCCCGTCGGCGATCATGCCGTAAAACACCGTCCTGCCTGCAGGTACCCGATCACTGGTCAATAATCCAACGATACCTGGGTCACGATGGTGGAACTGGACCACATCACAGAAACAAGGATTATCCATTTCAATACACGACTCATTTTCCTATATAAAAGTGTAAACTGTACAAATCTCACTGAATTGGACCGGGATGGACTCACCGGCAGCATGGCGTTGAAGAGGTGAGTGATGAAGGAGGCTCCGTGCCGAACGGCCTCCTCAGCCTGAGACAGGTTGGCCACTGAGTGACCTACGGAAACCAGTTAATGAACATTATTTACTCACACCTTCAGTTCAAATGGAAACAATGAGACCTGAGTGGATAAAAAGTATTCATACCTTCTATTAGAATGAAAACCACAATCATTTCCAAACCTTTCTCACCTTTAATGTGACCTTTAACCTGAACAATTCAACTGAACAACAAACTAATCTGTATATATGTAAAAATATAAAAAGTAAAAATTATCCAATGAACCGGTTGCATGAATGTGCATTAAAGAGCTCTCACTGTTGAAAGGTAACAGTTAGAAAAAGGGTATAAAGATATTTCCACAGCATTTGACATTATTGGAAGACAGTAATTGTAAAAAACTGATGAAAAGAAATGAAAACTGGTCAGGGATGTATGGAGTTAGAGTGCCTCCATATACAGATACAAATTAGGTCTGAACCATTTATTGTTTTTAAACAGAAATGACAATTTTCAGATGTTGCAATTAGCAAATCTTGAAGAGCGTGATTAACTTACATGTTACAGGGCGCCTGATCCAAGTTTCAAACCTGCTGCATCCACGGTTTTACAAATCCACTCGCTTCAGTATATTTACTGTTGCCTTTCTCGTCAGAGTTACAATTCGGCTGTGATACTGCTCTGAGACTCGAATATGTTTAGATCGGATTTGCATTTCATTTAATTACCCATTAGCTTTCAATCATCCGCTTTCTTACAGCTGATGAGATGAGGAGGAGGAGGAGGAAGAGGAGGCAGCAGAAGTGCAGAGAAGACAGAGTAACTGGGTGTTTGTACAAAACTGTGGAGACAGTGCAAGTTACTCTCCCCACTGAAGTGAAGACGAGCTAAAGACGAGGTGAAAACAAGGAGAAGACAAGGAAAAGACGAGGAGAAGACGAGGAAAAGACAGGGAGAAGACAAGGAAAAGACGAGGTGAAAACAAGGAAAAGACAAGGAAAAGACAAGGAAAAGACGAGGAAAAGACAAGGAAAAGACGAGGAAGAGACAAGGAGAAGACAAGGAAAAGACAGGGAGAAGACAAGGAAAAGACGAGGAGAAGACGAGGTGAAAACAAGGAGAAGACGAGGAAGAGACAAGGAGAAGACGAGGAGAAGACGAGGTAAAGACAAGGCGAAGACGAGGAAAAGACAAGGTGAAAACAAGGAGAAGACGAGGTAAAGACAAGGCGAAGACGAGGTAAAGACAAGGCGAAGACGAGGAAAAGACAAGGAAAAGACGATGTGAGTGTATCACTCCGGTGCTTCCGGTACAGTACAGGATGCAGTTTAAGATTTTATTGCTTAATAGCACAGCAGCACCTTACTTATCAGAGCTTTTAATGGTCCAGTCAGAGCACTGAGATCCACAAACCAGCTGCTCTTCACACTTCCTGGAAGCGGGTAAAAAGGAGAAGGTGACGGAGCTTTTTCCCAGACTCTGGAACAGTCTGCCTTTTAACATTAGACCAGTACAGAGCGTTGAGCATTTTAAATCATTAATAAAAACACACCTTTTCTCCCTGGCTTTTTCTCCAGCTTGAGTCTTTTAATTTATTTTTTTTTGTTTTTATGTCCTCGTGTGTTTTCTGTTATTTTAAAGTAATTTTACATTATTTTATTCTTGTGTTTTGTTTAATAAGATATGTTGGTTTATTTTATTTTAAGTCATTTTATCCTCTTTGCTTTGTACAGCACTTTAGTCACCTGAGGTTGTTTTTAAATGTTCTTTACAAATAAATTTGATTTTCACGTGGCCACATATTGTCTGAAACATGCTCTCAGTTGGTTGGAGCGTGACTATCTGTGCAGCACACACGTGTCCGTGTGCGTGGCATCGGGGTGAAACTCTGCTGTGCAGAACAGAAATCATATGGAAAAAAATCAGAAAAACATCAGACTGTTTAGTTTTTACTACAAAGCCAACAATAAACCTGTTCCAGAGGAAACTTCAGTGTTTTGACAGCAGGTTGCATCATGTAGCTGGTAACCAAACCGTTCATATCTCAACTTTTTGTCCTTGTTAGAATATAGAGCAGTTCATACAATCTGAAATATATCTGCATGAACACTGAACAGAAGTTAAAGTTAAATCCCAAACCATCGCAATATTGGTCAGAAAAGTTGCAATTAGATGTTTATCCTATATCGTTCAGGCCTAATACAAACAAAATCTACAAGTACGGTTTATTTCTGCAAGTCAGAAAGGACAAATACAATATTTTTTTTAATTCTCACCTAAAGAAACGGTGACGCCGCGCTGACACAGCTCCCTCACCACCGATTGGCTGGCAGCCAGCTCAGGGGCCAGAGTCACCATGGCAACATTGTCCAGGCTGCCATAGACCTCCATCAGGTCCTCGATTCCTCCTGACCGAAAGGTACGCAGGTATGGCTCTGGGTGGGCTCCTCGCTTCTCCACACTGATGAACGGACCTTCCAGGTGGAAACCTGCCAAGTTTGTACAGGATAAGTAGTAAAAGTCAGTAAAGCCACAAAAAATAGTCCCTAAATAGTCTGTTATTAGAAAATCTGTGGAGAAAGTGTAAAAAATATAACCGCGTTATAGATTTAAATGTAAAATATTGGAAACGCAGCACAGAAGCATCTAGAAGAAAGAACAGAGCAGACTACTCCTGTGTTCTATGTCTGAACCAAGATGGTGCAGATCTTCTATCAGCCTGTGGTGGAGAGTTCAGCCGGCTCTGCAGCATCTGCTGGGGAACAGAACCAGAACCAGACTTACAGCCTCACTACCGAACTCTGGCAGACTTTCTCACTGTGGCGCCCCATTACAACGGCCAATCCGGCATCATCTTCATCCCGTTTCTTCTCCGAGATCTCTCCTAACAACGGCCAATCCGGCATCATCTTCATCCCGTTTCTTCTCCGAGATCTCTCCTAACGACGGCCAATCCGGCATCATTTTCATCCCGTCTCTTCTCCGAGATCTCCCCTAACGACGGCTAATCCGGCATCATCTTCATCCCGTCTCTTCTCCGAG
>JBAMHW010000023.1:26871175-26887099 GCA_037177495.1 Rhadinocentrus ornatus | reverse complement strand
TTCATTCATTCATTCATTCATTCATTCATTCATTCATTCATTCATTCATTCATTCATTCATTCATTCATTCATTTTAATCTTTCAATTTTTATGTAGCTTATTTATTTTAATCTATTCTATAAAATATTTATAAAATAAGTTGTCATGTTTATATAATAACAATATATTCTATAAAAATATAGCTTTATTATTTTCTTGTTTATCATTGAGGTAAACTTTGTAATTACAATGTATTTTTATAAATTAAATTCTGTAATATATTCATTAATTCTTCAGTTAGTAGCAGTGTATTGGATGACCCACTAATATGCAATGAAGGGGCTAAAATGCAAATAAATCATCATCACCCATGCATACTAGAATACAACCCTTAAATTCAGTGTATCAACGGGATATTTTACAGAAATGATATTTATCATTATTATGTAGCATAGAAACATCATTCATTTAAACTGTGGAGGTATCCTACCTGTATAAATGTAAGCTGGCATACTTTGAAGGGGTCATTTACAATGTGAAGGCATTGTACCTTAATTCACTGTTAGATTTTTCAACATCCATAATGTTGTTTCTTCCGACCATACATTTAAAATAAAGAAACGCTGTGAACTGTATGAAAAATAGCATTCTTTTCGGATGGGGTAGCACAGATCGATGAGCATACCTGTAAAATCATCCTATGGAAGGATGTTTTAACAAGGTAGCACATTTCGACAGAACACCAGCCTGCAGCTGAGTTCACACTACTAGTCTCCTCCACCCCTCACCCCCTTTAGGTCCAGTCAGAGCAGCCACCCCTCCTCCTCATTCCTGAAAGTCAACAATAAACCACGTTTCCAGTAAGCCAGATACCTCCCCAAGTCCTGCTCATCCCCATGGAGACCACTACGAGAGTCTGCAGGCCTGTGTCCGCTGGCCAAACAGGGGCCACCCATGAGGAGCCAGAGAGCCTATCTTTTACCCAATATGGATCAAAATGTTGCTCTCCTCTGAGGCGTGGTGTGAACGCCGAGTTTTCTCAGAGAAAAGACTTGGCAGCTGTAGTGTGGAGCACATCTGCTCATCCACCAGGACTCTCAGACTCAGGGGTGAACCATGTTTTACAGCCTCAGCTCTGACGTCAGCGTTCCCCTCTGAGTGACACAGTAGCTTTGTTTTGGAGTCGCCACATCTCATTCACAGCCGCTTAACTCCAGAATCTTGGACTGTGTGGCAGCCTTTCAGGATCCCCGATTCCTTAATCCGTTGGTTCTTTAAGGCACTGAATAACCGGCTGATTGTGTGCTCAGCACAGGGGCAGCGGGGTGCTTCTGCTTTATGGGAACTGTTGACTTGCAAAACACGCCCTGAAGACACTAATACACTGAGGAGGAAGACTGCCAAGCAAGGTCACGGTGAGAAGCAAGACTCAGGGCTGAGATGAGAGTTAAATGTCTGAATGTGGAGGAAGGAATCCTGGAGAAAGGTTTCTGAAACAAAGCCGTCATTTTAGATGATGACCAGGGAAAGGTCTGCTGAAGACACTTCTAAAACGGACAATCCAGCAAACTTCCACCAAAGTGGCTCAAGACTGAAAGGTGCACGTCTTACCAATCCAACAACATCCGAGGTATTCTCTCTGCAGCCATGTGGAAACAGATGGAAACGTGCCAGCAGAGAAAAGCTGCATTCAACCACCGTCCAAATCCCAGGAAATAAAAACACTATTTTCATGATGTATGAATTAGAAAATACAACTTTTTTTCCACACATATTTTACTTCTACAAACATGTAAAGGGATGCTTTAAATGTATTTGTCTTTTTTATTCATGTTATTTATTTTTATCTATTCTATAAAGATATTTCTAAATTAATGTTTTTTTTATTTGTTTAGAATAAAAAGCATAAATTCAGCAACTGAAAAGGTTAAAATATAAAAGGTATTATTAAGTCCAAAAAGAAGCAGGATGAACAAATAACCTATTTATTTCTGCTCCCATTTCAAATCATAGCTCTTTTGTTCATGTAGCTGTCGACCTAATCACATCATTGTCATTCAGGTTTCCAAACAAATAAACAAATAAAAAAATAATAACAACAACAATGACAATAATAATAATGGGTAAATAATAATTATTATTAATAATAATAATAATTATTATTAGTATTATTGTTGTTGTTTGTTTTATTAATAAAACAACTGTAAATCATTAATATTAAAATTTATTGAAATACGCTGAAATAAATTAAAAGTCACTAAAAGAAATTTTTTTTTAAATGCTCTAAAATAAATTAAAGACTAAAAACTATAAACTATAAGCAAGAGAGAAAATGTCAGAAAATAATTTAAAGTATTGTTTGTGAAACAACCACAAACCAAAATAACGAAGATTTAATATCAACAATTCTGAGCATTAAATTTTCATCTTGTTTCTTTCATGCAGCCAGGAGCTTTGGGAACATCTGGAATCCAGGATGTGACGGGCAGGTTTGCAGCTTTAGCGGAGCAGCGTCAGGTGAGGATGTCAGGTGTTGGTGCCGTCAGCATGGCTTTGTTTGCTAATGGATTTCCCGCTTTCCCCCCCACAGCCTCTCGACATGTGTTTGCAAATGGTGCTCTCAGATTTCAGAGGATACAAGTGTTGCTCGGCTGTGGAGGAGCAGGAAGATCATCTGAACAAAGTGGAGTCATGAACCAAACGGAGAAGCCAAATATAGAGATGGTTGTGTGTGAAGATCCCAGTAAACACTCAGACCCACAACCATGCCACCTTCAAAGTCACCTAAATCCCCTTTCTTCCTCATTCTGATGCTCAGTTTGAACTTCAGCAAGTCTTCACTGCCATAAGAGCTGCTGCCATAAGTGAAGTGACCAGTGAGTACTGGTTTTCATGGTTTGATCATAATAAAACGTCTCCATGATGAAGAGAGACAGATACTTTGTCTTTTAGGTCCGTTTTTGGGTTAAAAAAGATGTTTTCTTTTACTTTTACCCTGTCCAGACTACTCTAATCCATCTGAAGCCCATCAGGTCTTCTGCCTTCTGGAAAGCTCTGGATCCATCTCCAAAGGTGGGGAGGGGGGTTGTAGGAGGCAAATGGAGGAAGAAGGAGGGAAAGTCTTCTCCTTTCCTCCCCCCTCCTCCCTGCACGGCTGTTCTGTGTCTGTTTGCATTCCTCTCAGTTAATAAGTGTTTGTCTGATCCCTGGAGGGGTAAAGATCACCCCACACAAACGCAGCAGCCCCACCCGACTCACCCGGCTGTAAAAGGCAACAGGGGTGATGCTGCGAGAGGCCACACTCAGCTAGTAACTTCATACCAGCCAGAGGAGATGAAGATGTGGGGACACAACAGAAAACACAAGGAATCAGATAAAAACCAAAGAAAAGGGTGAAATAAACGTGTTTGGTTTGGCAGTTTGTTGTTTTCTCCAGTCAATCATTCCTCAGCTACACAGGTTATTAGATCACATATTAAACCCAAAGCTGGACCTGCTGCTGAGTCTACAGTCACGCTAAAGGAAAACCTAACATTTTACTTCCTCTACAATAACTAAATTATTTTAAACAGACGATTTATTAATGTTTCTTACAGCTGAAGAAAGCAGTGATGATTTTCTTCCGTTCAACCCTTCATGCAACTCGTACTAGCTACTAAAATGACTCTGCGGTGGGAGCTTAGATAGACTCAGGGTGCGTTTACACCAGCTTCCATTGGGTGGAAATCACGAAAAATGTCCCACCGTCCTTTGGTTTGGTTTGTGTTTTACACGGGACTTTGCTCAGGCAGACCAAACCATCTGGAGTCACAATTCCAGGTTTTCTGGGTACAATTATTATTGAAGGTCCCATATTATACATTTTTTGAACAATTTCATATGGGTGTTAGATGTCGAACAACAAATTACCCCAAATTCAGCCTTGGTCCTTAATTTCAGCCGTTCCAAAAGTGGCTCTAGTGAGAACGGGGTGTTTCTGTGTCTGAACCTTTAAATGTTCTTGAGAGGGGCCTTTCCACGGCCCTCTCTGGGAGAGGATACAGCTTTCGCTGGCACCCACGCTGTGATTTTAAAGGGCAGGCTCAGTTAGCCGGGGGGAGCGGGTCAACAACAGTCGTTACTACCAGGGGCAGTGATTATTTCCCTTCCTGATGTCACAAAGGGAAAGATCAGATTCCCCAGTTTTAGCACACAATCGCTAAAAAGTGGAGAAAGGAAGTGAGAGAGGAGACAGAATTTTCTCATTTTTGGGCCTCACACAGGCTATGAGGACACAAATGACTGTTAGAAAACCTTAAGAAAGTGGATTTTGCATAATATGGGCCCTTTAAGTTTTAATGTTATAGTAAACAAACAAACATAAGGATGCCCCTTAAATCCCACCCACTTCCACTCTAAAAAAGCCAACCCACCCAAAAGCGTTGTATTCTCGGTACATTTAAACATCACATGACATATTTGTCTATACAGATAAGTCCATAATAAATTGTAAAAGTGTGTCCAGATCTGGTAAAAGTCTTCAATCCTTCCTTTAGCCAAGTCAAGTGCAAGATTACAAGTCTTTTCTTTGATCCAGGGATTAGTGGTGGCTCCCTGTATCTCTTTCCATATTAAAGAAACAATGCACTTTGCCTGCAACAGGCCGAAATTTAACAGCTTTCTTTTACCTCCAAGTAGTTGGAAATGTTCAGAAAAATGCATAATTTTGCATCCACAGGAAGAACACAATTTATTACAATAATTATTTTCCCAACATTATAAATGTGTAAAAGCAGATTCATCTGGGGAATTAACACTTCTTTTTTTTTTTTACGCATGCAAAAGCAACACAATTGTTACTCATGCTGTACTGAAAATCAAACTTTTTAATTATCTCAGTAAGAGAAGCTGATTGTGAACATGTAGGTGCAAATCCAACAAAAAACACTTTATTCTCCTTATATATGGCTCATCTAATATATAAAATAACTTTCTTTTCGTTCCATGCACAAGTTACGTGGATCGGCCGTCATGGCTCACACGTGATCTTTTATGGAATGTGACGATAGTGCGGGATCTTCAACATTAATTAATCTTGGCATTTAATTTATTGTGAACTTGAATAAACGTGAGATCCCTAGCAACAACTCCTCGTTTGGGGTGAGTCATTCCCCAAAGCAAACACTGAGCAAGAAGAATAAAAGCAGGAAGAAAAAGAGAACCTGGCTCATTAATTGGCCCTGGACCAAAAACAGAAATCCCTCCCTTCAGCCAGCTCATTCACCACAAGTAAACAATGGAACAACAATGGATTTATTCAGTCCGGTTTCTGTTTTAACTGGGTTCAACTCTAATCCGGTTTACACCAGGATCTGTCCAGAATGAGCAGCAGAGTTCATTTGCAGAGCATTTACACCGGCCCTTCGATCCATAGGTGAACTTTTACAGTTATGGAAATCACACAAGAAAACATCAAAGCCGAGAAGTAAAAAGTTAGATTTCTAATGTGGAAACCACAAACTTGTTAAACGAACCATTTTTACAACTTAGATTACAAGTACAAAAAGTTGATAAAAAAATGTAGAAAACACACAAATACTTAACTAATTTCATCAAAATGGAGCAACGTCTTTACAAAACATTCAGATATGACCTTAAGTCACATCAAAACACAAAAAACAGCTATTGAACAGTGATTCCCAACCCTGGTCTTCAAGGACCACTATCCTGCAGGTCTTAGATGTGTCTCTGCTGCAACACACCTGATTCACATTATATGGTTCTCTGACAAGCTCTGCACAAGTCTGCTAATGAACCATGAATTTGAATCAGGTGTGTTGTAGCAGGGAAACATCTAAGACCTGCTGATGGTGGGCGTTGAGGACCAGGGTTGGGAATCACTGCTCTTAAAGACGAACAAGACGTCACAGGTTGGACATTTGCAGAGTGTGTCAGTCCTCCTGGCCACCAGGAGGCAGCACTTCCAATGTGGAGCATTTTCCACCAAATGAAAAGGGTAATGGGATTTTTCTTTTTGTGATTTTTTTAACCATTTTCCTAAAAATTAGCTGTTTTTTTTATTTTTCTCAAAGATGTTTTATTACAACTCTGGTTTTACTGGTGTATCAACACAATTTAAAAACTGATGTATAAAGTCTGCACTGTTTACAAAAGTATGAGTAAAGACTCTGTATGGTTGCATCTTGCTGCTTCTCATCTTAAATCGATGTGAATGTGCCGGCGCGTCAGTGAGGGTTAAAGCCGTCAAAACAACACCACGTTGAACGCACTCCCACGCTGGTGAAACTCCACCCATGTTTTCTCCTGCGCTGGTTTTATAAAATGATCCACGCTCTGCCTGCAGCTCTGCAAACAGTAACCCGTTCACTCTTTGGCTTCCATGAGCAGCCCATGGGGCGATAAAACATGCTGCCTGGTGAAATCACAAATTAGCCAGCTGCCATTAAAAGGTCCCGCTGCACCAGGCTGATAGCAAAGAGAGAAAAAGGTGGATGTTAAAGAGCCCTGCCAGAAAACGCTGTTCCCTGGCTCTCTGTCACACGTCCACTCTCATCAAGTCACTGAGTGGAAGCATCCAGAGCAGAAACAACAACATTTACTGGGTTTGAATGGGGGAACCTCAGATTGGTGGAGGCGGTGCGAAACACCGGGAGGGGTCTGAGGCTCAGATTGGGCCACAGCCGCTCACCTATTCATGGTAAAGTCTAAGATATGTAAAGCAGCAGCATTTTAAGGCTTTCCCTCTGCTGTGACACAAACAAAGAAATAAAGAAATCAAATTAAAGTTTGGAAAGCAGCGCGTAAATAGAGGGAATAAGAGACAGTGTCCTCTGTGGTGAATGCTTCTGCACCATGCCAAGGCCTGTGTTGGAATCCGATGAGTGTTGAGAAACAGAAAAAGAAAGGAACGATTAAAAAGGCGGACTGAGGTGGAGGGAGGCTATGGTGTCCTTGTTTGTCCAGAGTGGTATTTTCCTTTCTCATTGAGTCGCTCCAAGTCCTGCAGGCGGCTTTAGTGAGTCCCTCCCCCTCCAACACCGCCCAGCATTGAGAGGCAGGCCTGGACTTGCCCAGCCAAGGTCACAATGTGACCGCCAAGAACTTGCACCCAGCCCGCCCCAAGCGGCGGCAGCGGTGGCTTTGTTTATGTTTGTTTTTCAGCTTTCTGACCATCATCACTCCTCTGCAGCTCTGGACGGTTTTACTGCAGGTATCAGGTGATTCCAGGAGGAGGAAGAGGAAGAGGAGAGGTGCCGCTGCTGCACACCTTCCCCCAGTTCAGTGTCAGCTCACACTGTAAATGGGGCACTGGTTTATGTTACCGAAGCCATGAAGTCAACCGCCTCTGTCTCATCAGAATTCAGGAGTTTAAACAGAAAGCTGCGAACAGGTGCTGTTAAATTTTTATTCCTCTGCCACAGCGTTGCATGAGAAGAAGATGATTAGCTGTGTGAGTGGGAAACAATGTCTGCAGTGTAAGCCGAGAATGTGTTTGGTAACTGATTCTGGTATTTAGAAAGACATTGTTCAGTCACTGCAGTGACTCACAAACCTTTATGTTACCTGGACAGCACCACAGTGTCGAGCCCTCGAAGGTAACAATAGAGACAAACATGGAAATAATAGAAATAAAAAAGTTTCTCCTTAGAAATGTGAAAGTAAATAAATGTGACTTCTTTTTGTTAAATTGTCTGGTTTCATACATATTTCTAGAAGTGTTTTTCAAAACTAGCATCTTACCATAACTATTCACGAGAGTGAAGTAAAGGACACCCACAAGGTAGACATGTTTGGATCAAATCCGGGCTACTTTAGGCACTTATGGCTCAGTTACGGCACTAGCAAGTGTTGTGTGGGCCTCATGTGGTCCACATGTTGTTGGCCTGGAAGTGGATTACGGTAAGTATTTTGTGGCCTGGAAGTTGTCGCTATACAGAAAGCCTTCATTATTTCCTTGTGGGCCACATGTGGCGTTCATGTGAGTTGAGTTTTGGCTGCTGCACCCAGTCAATGCCACAAGTCAAGGCAACATTGGCACAAAACAGTTTTTCTATCTGGACAGTGGAAGAGTGAGATGAGCCTCGAATTTTAACATCTTCCACAGGAGTCTGCAGACCAACACCCCCACCTCCACCAGGAGTCTAGCTGGTGTTCGACCAAAGAAAGTTTAATAAACTACCTGAAAGCACCGCACAGGAAGGTTAAGCTAAATCATAAACCTCATCAGAAAAAAACAGACAGGCTGAGGATGATGACGGTGTGGTGAAGAACACAGGAAGCCAAAGAGAGGAATAATATACATTTGGGAAGAAGGTGTGAAGCAGTGAGACACCTAAAAAGAGAAAAGACCAAATCCAACTAGATAAAAAGGGAAGATGAAACAGCAGCACATCTGATATATGAAAAACCACCAACATAAAATTAAAATCCAGAAAGAAAAAATTTAAACATAATCAAATTTTCTGTCATCGTGAAACTAACTATACTCCATCAGAGAACAGTAGATATAAACTCCTTGTATCAACGGCCTTGTATCAGAGGGATGTTCATGACACACGACATTTCCATGCAAAACCCCAAATTTTTCCCTTTGCATTGAAAAAAGTTGCATTTACACACCAGTGGACTGAAAACTACCTCCATGGCTGCAGGATGACACATTCGCTATCACACAATTAACAACTCAGTTGTTGGGAGGGGGTTTTGGCTAAAAAAGTTTGGGAACCACTTCTCTAGCATGTTTAATCTCCACGTCTTTGCTGACGGCATAAATGTTGCACAAAAAAGCAGGTTTTGCTTTCAAATAACAGAACACGGAGGTCGGCCACTGTTGTTGTTAGCGAGTGTAAACAGGCCTGAGTGCAAATGCAAGACTCACCTCGCATTATAAGAAGATGTCACTCTGGAGCCCATTCTCAAATCTTTTGCGGTTTTGTTCACCCAGAACACTGTTACCATGGAGACCAAAGGCCAATTTTACTGTCTCAGCTTTGTCGCGTAAACAGGGCCTGAAGAACCATCCGTGAATCTGACAAGGTCAGCTGACCTTGATGTCGCCTCTTAACTCGGACAAGTCAACCCAACTCTGCTCAGATGTCATCTCTTTTCATTTTTGCTCCCACATATGTTGTAGTCAGAGCTTAGCTTTAGGTGCTAAACAGTAGAGGGATGTATTCTTTCTGTTACAATCAATCGTTTCCAACATAATCATTTTACTATTTTTCTGTGTAGGTTTAGAGACTTGGGTGAACTAATCCAGTATCAACCTCTCTCCCTGGTGTTTGATGCCTATAAACTGGCCTCCTGCTGCTCCACAAGTCAGTGTTTTTCCTCCTCAAGCCTCCCAGCTCGCTGTGGAGTTTTACTGGTCATTCCACAAACGGCTTTGTCATGTCGACGCTCTGCTGCCTCATTCTTTCCTGTGAAACACCTACAAAAGAGCGTCCCCCGGCCTCGCGTAATGAATAAAGAGACCCTCCCACTGTTTCCCCGAGCATTGTTTGCTTGATGTTACACAGAGAGTGTGTTGCTGGCTGAGCCTGTGATGGATGTCGGATTACCCCTCGGCTGTGACAAAGAAGGCATCAGCCTGCACTGCAACACAGGACACACACACTCTCAGAGGCAAACATGCAAACATACACACTCACCAAACATTCAACATTCATCTTCAAGATCCTGCATACAATGACCTCGACAGCTCTGACATGTCAGACCCATCTGGTACTGACAGAAAGTTTGTTTTTCATGCTTTCATGATTTTTAGTTAGTGCAGTTTCTGAGCTTGTTGGATCCAGGTGTTCCAGCTAAACGTGCAACACTTCATGAGAGAGTCTTCTCTGACCAACTTGTATTTAGGAAACAGAACCAAATGTGGGATCTGCTGCAGCAACACACTCAGAAGAAGTTAAACAGAATCCTGTTTCCACTGTGTTCCACCAGCTTCCTGTTAGTGAGACGTTTTAATGTTTTGGGAACTGAGGTAACAGATTTTTTAATACATACATGCATGCATTTTTTAATTTTCCTAAGAATCAGTGTCCTGCGTGAATCTGTGTCTCAACAGTCTGTGGTTGTCTTCATGATGCTCCAAACGTTTTCTGTTAGAAGTTGGTCAAAGTTAGGTCTGACATCGTCCTGGTGCAGAACCGCAGGTTTCCTTGGAACAAAACACCATCTTGAAGGTACCATATGCCTGTCCAAAACTCCAACATCCCCCTCTGTATCAATGGAACCTCTATTAAAGCATAAAATCAAGTTAATAAAATATGTACAAGTATGACTATACTTGTATGTATCCATGCACACATCATATATCATATATGTCTGTCCACATGAGCATAGATATAGACTTTCATATAATGCATGTATGTGTATATAGTAATGTATATGTATTATATTAATTGTTTATGGCATTTAAATGCTAAAAGGTGGACTAATTACAGGATTAATTACAGGCCAATATTAAATGCATGTGCTTTAGCTAGAATTCTGGAATCTCTTGTTTGTTATCAGCTGAAAGAGTTCCTGCACTCCAATGACATCCTGTTTCAATCAGGCTTCAGAATAAAGCACAGTACTATCACCGCTACTATGAAGGTGATAAATGATATTATTGTGGCACTTGATAAGAAACAGTACTCTGCTTCACTTTTTATAGACCTGTCAAAAGCTTTCAGCACTATCGACCATACTATTTTAAAAAACAGACTACTTGGCCTTGGACTGTCAGTGCAGGCAGTTGCATGGTTCTCAAATTACTTGAATTACAGGACTCAATGCATTAAATATGAGGGTCTTTTTCTCTGAATTTGTTGTTGTCAAAAAGGGTGTGCCGCAGGGCTCAGTTTTGGGGCCCCTCCTATTTATTTTGTACATCAATGACTTGGGTCAAAATATCTCTGATGCTAACATGCATTTTTATGCTGATGATACAGTTATTTATTGCTATGGAACACCTCCTACTCAGGCCATTGAAACCCTGCAGAACTCTTTTGTTGCTGTCCAGTATTCACTTCTTCAGTTAAAATTAGTCCTTAATGCTGACAAGACTAAGCTAATGTTTTCTAATAGGAAGGTGCCTAAAACTATTCCAGTAGTGTCCATTCTTGGAGGGAATGTCATAGAAGTAGTTCATGAATACAAGTACCTTGGAGTCGAAGACTCTCTCACGTTTAAACCACACATAGAAAAACATGTTAACAAACTAAAACGTTTTCTTCCGTAATAAGTTGTTTCTCTTTTGAAGTAAAAAAGCATCTTGTCACTGCAACTTTTTTATCTGTGCTAGATTATTGTGACCTCTTTTATATGAATGCTTCGTCTTCTTGTCTTCAAATGGTGGACACGGTTTATCATGCTTCTCTGCAGTTTATTACCAACTGTAACGCTATGACACATCACTGTGACTTGTACTCACGAGTGGATAGGCCCTCTCTGGCCACTAGG
This sequence comes from Rhadinocentrus ornatus, assembly GCA_037177495.1. Taxonomy (NCBI): domain Eukaryota; kingdom Metazoa; phylum Chordata; class Actinopteri; order Atheriniformes; family Melanotaeniidae; genus Rhadinocentrus; species Rhadinocentrus ornatus. The sequence goes on along the minus strand of JBAMHW010000023.1, from coordinate 26,875,671 downwards.
AGGCAGGCTCATTGGTACACATTTATTTACAAGACTATGTTTGGACTACTGCCTCCCTACATTTGTGCTTTAATCACACAGAGAAGTGTTGATTCGTACTCTTTACGATCAAATGAGCAGTTGTTGCTTTCTTTTCCTTTTGCCTGCACAGAGCTTGGAAAGAAAGCCTTTGTTTGTGCAGCTCCTTACACTTGGAACATGTTGCAGAAAGGATGGAAATTGACAGTTATTGCCCTTAATTGCATTCAAAACCAAGCCCAAAGCATCAGCGACTGCCTCAATAATGTGCAATTGTTTTTCACGACCTGTTGTATATTATTGTTGTTTGTTTTTATGTTGTAACTGTGTGTTGAATTTTTAAATGATTTAAATTAATAAATAAAATAAAAAGCAGGTGTCAGTTTTTCCTAAAAGCAGTTGTAACAAGGACTCTACCAAATATGTCCACTGTTTTTCTTACTGTCTTCTTGCCTGAAGGCTGGAAGGTCCCAACCATCCAACATTGATGTCTGTCCTTGGCTTTTCCATTAAGAGCTTTTCCCATACTCTGTGTATCATTTCCCAATATCTGCTCTGTAGATGTGGAAAGACCAAAGTTCTTTACAAGCCGTCATTGAGAAATATTTGTTGAAATTATTGATGATTCTCTGATGGAGTTTTGACCAAAGTGGCGAGCCACAAACTACTAACATTAAAAGACTAAAATCTTTAGGGCAGGGGTGGCCAACGTCGGTCCTCGAGAGCCACAATCCTGCAGGTTTTCCAAGTTTCCCTGTTCCAGCACACCTTGACCAACCCTGCTTTAGGGGATGCTGCTTTTATACCCAATACTGACACTCTCACTGGTTACCAGTTAATCTGCTAGTCAGATTATCTTCAAGAACTTTGTCACTTATGGGTGATGCCTGATCAGTCAGGTGAAGGGTAAAAGTCAGAGCAGATTAGGACAACTGCCTGTAAACATCTGGGAAGGGAGGAGACCTGTTGCTGGAGTTTTAGGAGAGGAATGTTATCCCATTCTGGTCTGATGCAGGATTATAGCTGCTCTACAGTCCTGGACCTTGGTTGTCTGAACATAAAGTTGCACGGTGGAATTTGCAGTGAATTGTGTTCACAGACAACCAGAAATTCTCGGAGGTTTTCGATGATATTTCACTCTGTAGATGGTGGGATCTTTAAAGTCTGAGGCACATCTTTCTGAAATTTTCCCACAATTTTTAGAGCCAGTTTGTCTTGGACTGGTGAACCTCTGTCCACCATTCAGTGTGAGAGACTCTGCCTCCCTAAACTGTTCCTTTCCTGTCATGTTCTTGACCTGTTGCCAATTAACCTGATTAGTTGTCAAATGCTCCTTGTTTTTATGTACTTTTCCAGGCTTTTGATGCTCCTGTTCCAAACTTTTTATAAATGTGTTCAATAGCTGATATATTGTTTATGTTCTACAGAAAATAAATTATGGGTTGATGAGACTTGCAGATCACTGAGTTATGCTTCTTTTTTTTCATTTTACACAGCGTGCCAACTTTTTTGGAATTGGGGTTGTTACTAGTTAGTTAGTTTTTGTGACATCCAGATTGTGATCAGAAGTGGTGCCGTCTGTTGGCGGACTTTCAGAAGCTAAACTATCAGTAGGCAGCGTTTAGGATCCTTAAAGACGCAGGAGCTTTTTTCACCTGGAGCATGTGAATCATCCAAAGTTTGTGTATTATTCCAGATTAGAAATACAGAGCTGGAAGTTAATATAGTCTTATAATGCTATTCTTATAAACTGGATAGAATGCAGGGTTTTTACTTGAACTGGCATGTTGGTCCTTTAACAGAAACAAAAGATGGAAAAAGTTCTTCCTTTCCAACTTGGTATAATTCAGTTTGGAGGTCAGGTCTTTGGGGAAGTTAAATGATCTTTCACAAGACCAGCTCTGCAATAAATCTGGGGCTCCATCCAGCCTCTCCCTCTGTCAGTTCCACCATCCCTCCTCAGCCCAATCAACCCCAGCCTTACCCATCCCCACCACCACCCCCTCAGCCCTACATGACAATGGTACCAGCAGTTACCCAGGAGACAGGCCTTTCATTAGCTGTGAGATAAAAAAGATGTATTCCCCATTGCTTCTCTATCCACTTTTTCCCATATAGTAGATAAGCTTCAGCTCACATGAACCGCTCCAGCTCCCATGCAAATCCCTCACCAGCCTCATCTTGTATCGCACCGTGCAGGGGAATACCAGCCGGGTTGTGGGGCAACAGACTGCAGCGCTGCTCTTGAGTGCTGATATTATCATTAGCGTTAGCCCTTTGCCAGAACTTTGACTCATCTGGCTGAACTTGAACATTACATATTTTATGCACACTTCATTTATTGATCTGATTATCTTTTGTTCACTTCTAGCTGTAATATTGCTCAAATATCTTAATTTACTGTTTATGATCATTCCTTTCAGTAATGCTTCATCTCTTGATGCATTAAGTTGATTTAGCACATGGACCGATTTTTGTAATTTTTAAGGAGATTTTTATAAACAAAAATTGAATATTTGCATGAGAAAGGAAAAACTCTGGCACTCTTCCTCAGCTTATGTCAGCTGAACCTTTACGTAAATGGCTGCATCATCATCTCAGCCACGTCTAGTGTTGGTGTTTAGCACTTTCAGTTTGCAGCGTTTCTGGGTTGGAACAAGCAGTAAGGTTAGCGTTTCAGCAGGTAGATCCTCTTACCTGTGGCCGTCAGCAAGGCCAGGGAATAATACCTGCATCAGGTTACCTCAGAAGTCTCATCTAACCTGCCGCATTATAATTATGAGCCCTGCAATCCAGCTGGAGCGCTAAGTCCAGCAGGTAATGGCGGTCCAGGGGGGCCTTCAGGGAGCTCAGGCTGGTGGGGGGTGGAAGGGGAAACATCAGCTCTCCTTTCCAGGAAAAATACACTCAGGCTGGGGATGAAGCTGCAGGATCCTGCCCTTCCTGTGGAGTGTTGGGTGTCCATCATACAGAGGTGTAGCGTTACAGTACTTTATCTTCGCCCTTCAGCTCCAAAGCCACCATTACCCCATCAGTGACCACAGACGGACACGCTTGCTTGCAGAGAGCTTGTCTGTTCACGATCCCGAGGGGACGCAGGCTTTTTAAATTCTACATATTTGCATTTGATTACTGCAGCTATTCATGTGACTCTGAATGTGAACCACCTTGCTAATCTGCAGCAGGGTCAGAGAGAGACGGCGTGGTCCACATTGGGACAGACAGGCAGTGATATATGGGGCCGTGGGACACTTGTCCCCATAAGACCCCACACCAAACCAATGAGGGACCACAGATCTAAGCACCGTGGAGAACAAGAGTCTGACTGAGCACAAACAAAGCCCTGAAAGAGAGACCCAGCCACCCCCTGTGACTATAACCCATCCGCTGCCTGATCACAGCAAGAATCAGAAAGAGATGAGCAGGAAAAGACCGACGTGAATCGTAAATCTTTGGCCAAAGCACCATAAAGCAGAGGGGGGCGAAGGGAGAAACAGACAGCGAGCAGAGGAAAACAAGACATGTCATGTAGCCACATAACAGCTCAGTGGGGCATCATGCTAACATGCTCACAATGACAAGGCTACTTAACCGGTTTGTTTACCATGTTTGTTTAGCATGTCAGTCGGTGCTGAGGAGAACGCCATCTTATCAGGTCAAGATTATTTCAATTTCTAATTAATCCAGCTGATTCAGAGATGTGTGAGTGACATTAGGAAATAAAGCAATGAAATTTATCTTCTGCTACCATGACAAACAAATGTCTTAGAAATATCCAGAAGGGTGCTGCTAAAACAAGCTAAACAGAAGCATCCTGGGATCAACAAAGAATCCATGATGCAGTTTTTACAATAAGTTGGCGTAAAGATTTCAACTGAATAAACAAAATAATTGACTTGTTTGTGATGCTGTAATAAAAAGATCACGCTTAACTTATTCATCACAAAACTGCGACAAACCACTTTATTAAATTATTTAATCATATTTACTCATTTGTTCTAATTTACTCTTATTTATGTATACATTTTATATTATTTATTTATTAGTTAAAAAAAATTATTTAGCTTTTATTCAATTGTAAATAAATTCAAGAGTTAAGTTCATTCTCTGGGAACCATGACTGAATGAAACAAATGTCATTAAAATATAAGATGAGGTATTATATTGACTTAAACAAGGTAATAAAACAAAATACCATGTTAACTGCTTACATTAAGTAAAGTCTACATAAAAAGTGAGTTGAATAAGTAAAACATTTGACCATGCTTAAAGTTCATCCTCTGGATACCATAACGTTTTGAACCAAGGTTTGTGGTGACAGCTTTCAAATTTGTGAAGATGTTTTGCTGTACTCCTCCCTGAGCCGCCACCTTACCGTGGTGGAGGAGTTTGTGAGTCCTAACGATCCTAGTGGCTATGTTGTTGGGGGCTTCATGCCCCTGGTAGGGTCACCCATGGCAAACAGGTGTCTAGGGGAG
>JBAMHW010000023.1:26851061-26870573 GCA_037177495.1 Rhadinocentrus ornatus | reverse complement strand
GTGGGAGGACGGGTCCTGACTGTTGTTTGTGCTTATGCACCAAGCAGCAGTTCAGAGTACCCACCTTTTTTGGAGTCATTGGAGGAGATAATATTTGTTCACACTGTTTACATTTGAGGAAAAGGATAAAAGTCGTAAAACCAGCAAATGTGACGACTGCTAAAATTTGGAATTTGGCTAAACTAAAGATTTTCTAGCTCTCAAGGAAGTAGTGATTTAAACCATCTGAAGTAATTATTGGCTGCTTACCTTTATTAATTTAGCTTTACTTTTTACATCAGATCATTTTGTTCCCAGGGCTGTTCAGCTCCGCAATGCTAAACAAGCTAAACACTAAAATAAAGCACTTCATGTTCATGCACTGTTTTTTATATTAATTTGTTACGTGTGTGTGTGTGTGTGTGTGTGTTGTTTAATGGCCATTGGCTTTTTTTAATTTATTTTATTGTTTAATTTATTTTTATTGTTGCTTTTATTGGTTTTTAAGTTACTTCAATGTCCCATTTTTAAAATAGCCCCTTTGGGACAAATACTTTTTTTTTTTTTATCAGATGAGCACTTCAATTGTAATAATTAGTTAATTATTTTCTTAATATCTAGATTCTTTAAGAAAAAAAATTCGCATTTACATGTGCCACCCTTTTCCCAGTCTGTGCCTGGCCCCCTCATGAAAAATGTTCTAGATCTGCCCCTGTTTGGCACAACAAATGTTTGAATATCATTCCAGTCCAGTCAATCATTGAGATCCTTCTCATGCAGAATCAACCATATCCATGTGTTTTTTACCCTCTGAGGACTAAAACACAACGATGCTTCTAACGTTGTGTTTTGTTCAGGAGCATCTTAACAAGAGGAATACAACATTTGAAGTCCCGGTCCAGGATCTGTGTGTGGTGGCTCTAGAAGCTTTACCTCCAGCCTCAGTCCACTCCTTGTGAAGCTCCCCCCACGTATCTATACGCCCTTTTCCTGACGATCCTCTCCAGCCTGCCATCATCCCTGCTGGTTGTTCCACCTTTTTCTTCCACACTTTTCCTTCCACTTAACTTTATATTGATGTGCTTTGATGCAGTCAATGATGGTTTTCTGCACAACTGTCCGGTCAGCAACTTTCCCCATGATTGGGAATTCTACTGAAAGACTGAGAGACCATTTAAATGCTCAGGAGTTCTATGCAGGTGTTTTGGATTAATTAGCTAATTAGAGTGCAGCTCTTAGGCTACCACACTGAACCTTTTAAAACTTTTCTAATTTTAAGTCATAATCATTATAATTATAACAAATAAATGCTTAAAATATCTGACTTTCCATGTAATGAGTCTATATAATATATTAGATTACCTTGTTGATTTGAATTACTGAAATAAAGCTTTGTGCTCCATTCCAATGTTTTGAGTTTCACCGGTATTTATGCTGCTGATGACCAAAATAAAATCATTCAGACAAAAAAATTACCGTACATCTTTTATTGTCAAAAACAAAGTGGAAAACAAATGAAAACAGTAAAGTAAAAGAATGCATACAGTCCCTCTGACGTCGGCATTTACCTACAGAACCAGTCATGAGGTAACAGCCAGTTTCACGGCTTTAAGTGGGGTGTTTTTTTGAGAAGCTTGAATACACAACCACCCCTGCTTTCTACAAACACTCCTTTCTCCTACCAGAGTGTCTTCACACCCCAAGGTAAATCAGAGGGTGAAACTGGCCTCTCTAACGTAAACTGCAAAAAGAAACTAAAGCTGAAGGTAAAATATAACGAGCATCAATAATTGCACTAAAATGACTGGATATCTAACAGTAAGTCTACATGCCTTCATTGGGGTGGGTTTGGTTTGGTTGTGAGGGAGATCTTCTGTTCACGTACCAGGAACTAAAACAGACGTTTCCTCTAAGTAATACAAAGCAGTTTCTTAACACAGCCAGCCCGCCAAGTCCCAAGTGTCGTTCTTAGCACATAGAAGGTCAGGTATTCATTTACAAAGCACTGTAGCCTATCTAACGTGAGAATTTTAAGGTCCTAATTGTTGGAGGATTTTGCCTCCAGCTGTTTCAAGCCCATACCATGAAACTCCATCTATCAGCTATAACACCACATGAAAAAAGAAAATAATTACTAACAATATTTCCACCTGATTGTTAACTAAATGCTACTTATCCTGCAAAAGTGGTTAAACTGCTATGTTATCTAAAAATAAAAATGCATACAGGGAAAAGAGTTAGTACCAAAAACCACACACACGAAAACCAACTAATACAGTAAATCAGTCCTAAGCAAAACATTTGGCAAATATATGATAATTAATGATCATAGTGCTCCTGTTTGTTTTTATCATATAAGAACAACAGCCAACAATCCCAGTGCGAGTCCCACATGTTTCTTTCCTAATAATTAACTCAACATATCATCTTGGGCTCCACGCTCTTCTTCTCCTGAACGAAACTCACACTTTTCACCTTGTAAACAGAGACCATGTGGGGTTGTGAAGGCCTGGTCACAACAGAACTTCAAACAGTGAAACTTAATGCAAGGCTAAATCATTCCAGCGTGATCACTGAGATACATGTTCATGATGTTGAATCACCAGTTTTCCACTTTGAGTTTTCTCTAAAAGCTCTAAATTACATTCATCTTAGTCAGTTATGTTATGGAGGATGTTTTCTGACATTTATGTAATTCTACAGAGTTGACAAGCTTTAAATAAAATATTCAACATCTACTAAATTATTTCCTCCAAGCCAGAAGTTTGGATCCACTCAGATCCAATTGGAGTCTTCCTCTTCCAATGTCTGCTACAACAGCATTGGTCCATGATGTAAAGGCTTCCAGAAGCTGACCAATCAGAGGACAGTACAGTGAGCTTTTGGAAAGGGGTGTCATGAAAAGACTGGGGATGCAAAGATCACATTAAGGCTACGTCCACAGGGAGGGAGAATTGATTTTGACTTAGAGAGTTTTACATAACAGAATCGTAAACAGAAATGTGTATGTCACTGAAAACGCTGGCCTGTATGTGGTCCATTGAGACACGGAGCATGCTCAGAAACCGGTGTTGGCAGGGTGTTCACACACAGGTTAAGGGAGAGGTTATGCCATCCTCAGTTTAGGAACGATTCCTGCGTTGTGTTTTCAGATTTATGGTGCAATCACACCTAAAAGATTAGAGCCTTGTCATTGTGAGCCTTTGCTTTCACATTGCATCTCTCAAATGAATCAATCCTTTTAAATAACGTTGTCCCGTCCTCGTCGGAGGTGGCGCTGCATCATGAAATACTAAAGGATAAGACAAGACCAGCAGCAAAGAAGAAAACTGGCTCATCTATTAGTTAATGCTGGAAAACTTCTGTTTCCATCAGAGTAAATCATGGAGCTGCATCAGATCCCAGCAGTCTCAGGGTGATTATGTTTCTATCAGAACTTTAACTCCGTTCTTTACATCTGACCATAGGACATTTCTCTTTGCTTTGTAGTCCACTTTCTGCATTTGTTTAGCTTAAATCGCAGTGTGACCTACGTTTTCTAGGCGGACCGAACGTACAAACTGCAGTTTGTTTGTGTATTCACGCCTCCCCAAACGAACTGGACTCTCCGCACAAGCAGATGAGGATTCGAGTCAGAAGGATGAGTGTGAATCGAGCATCATCCAAAAAGCATCATCATTTCAAAAACCAGCCTTTCCAGACTCCAAAAACGCTGGTTCCATGTGGACATAGCATCCTAACGATCAGAACAACTTTAGCAGATACACCTGAACTTATTTCCGTTTGGATTAGCTTAAAATGCAAGTTCATTGTCTTCCTAACTGCTAACTGCATAAAAAGTCACTTAGATTCAATTCAGCTTTATTTGTATCTTCCCAATTAACAACATCATCCTTACAAACAATCACTTCAAGGCAACTCATTGTGATCCATGCTAATTTGTAAAAAATAATGGCCTAGCTAATGAAACCAACATTTTGCACCGAATCTTGCCATCCTAATCTAAGTTTCACGGTTACGGTTGCTTTGGTGGGTTTAAATGCAGCGTCCTCTCTCAGACTGATCTTGTTACTGAGGAGGAAATTGTACTGAAACATTTTTGCTACCACATTTCTGCTTGGCTCTTATTTTGTACCGGAGTCTACGGGGCGGTGGGTGGAGTGTTCAGTGTTCACTCCACGTGTGTTCCCAGCAGGAATGTTCTGGAATAAATCATTGTCAGAGTAAAGTCATAGCAGTCACCTGGAAAACGAGCAGGTCATCTAACGTCTGAACAGTTTCCGACCGGCTACCCTGTACAAGCGCAGCAGAATAACAAGAATACATCATTTTGAGGGATGAAGCTCACACAGTAATCACATGAGTAGTTGTTTGAGCTGTGAATCATGTACAACTCCTCTAGACTCCAAGAATTAAAACAGAATACTGGAAATATTCAGAACGGTTCTGTTTAAATGCAGCAAGTTTAAAATTGACAAAACACACCTGCTCAAACTAAAAATAAGGGGAAAAAAATTTGCCTTTAGGGGTGCAAAGGATTATCATTGGGGTGGTAATATCTAATGTACTGCAGTTGTACTCTTACAGTTTGTACCTTATGGACCAGAATTGTACCTCTGAGGCCATCTTCGAACCTAGCTTATCAATGCAGGTGTCAATCCTTTCACCCCTAACGGTACAATTAGGTACTTTATTTTTTGAGTGTGCATAAAGTACCTATTAATGTTTCCTTTGCTTGATCCTAGGAATAATAATGAACCGTATTAGAAAAATAAAGGAACTCCCACCAACTGAGCTTCAAATGATCCCAGAACATTTTTTTTTTATTTTTCTGTTAATCAATAAGAATTGGCAGCACACCTGTGTTTAATGAACCAGTTCAGGCAGATAGTTCCTGGTTCTGGTCCAGATGGAGATTTTTCTTTCCGCTGACTCTTTTTGCAGCTCGGGATGGGGGATTGAATCAAAGAGAAGATTTGATATAATCTGTTGGTTTTCCTTAGCTGGTCATTATTTTTATAAATTAGTTTCTATGAACACAGTTTTTATAAATGGGATTAATTTGGATCATATAATGGATTTGTTTTAATTGGACTACTATTGGACAATGAATTGCCATTTGCCTTGAAATGAGTTTATTGTAAATTGGCAACGTACAAATAAAGATGAACTGGATTAAATTGAACTAAAAAAAGTCTGTTTCTGTATATTCTGTTAGTTAAAATGAATTTTTCCTTCCTTAATCGACAGAGATATGAAAAAACATGTGTCCTACAGGCCCAAACAAATGATAGAATAGATGAAAGTTAGAGATAATAACCATGTTTCCGATAACTAAAAACAAACCTGAAGCAATTCTTTTGAAAAGTTGCAAAAAGAAGAACTGGTTTGAAATGAACAAACTGGATTTGAGGGGATATATGGCCTACGTTTTCAGTGGTTAGTCTAACAGGGAACAAACCTAAACAACTGTGGTGGACATCCATTGGAGGAAAATAGAGGGAATTACTTTCATCTCTGGGAAAATCTGGAATATTTTATCATAACTGGAAAGATGTGGGTCAGTTGGCTCAGACTGGAAACAGCTGGTGAGTCACAACATTTTAATATAAGTCAGGTAAGATGATTTACAGAGTTTCCATCTCCCCTGACCCCAAACATTTGGGCTCATCAGTAGAAGATTTTTTAGTTTTTACTTATTCATTTTTGTCATATCTTCAAACAGAGAATTTAAACCTGCTGATTTGGTCCAAACACTCAGCTCTTATTAAACTTCACCGGCTGCTGTCTGATGTGTCCAGGCCTTCATCTCAGAAACTTTCATACGTCTCAAATGATTTAATCTAAAGTAATTTCACAAATTTTCTCCACAGTTGAGTCACTTGTTTCTGTTTGTGGCATCATTGTTCAGTAGATGTTGAGGAAGTATTTCCAACAAGAATCACCATGAAAATGTAGTTCTCAAAACACAATAAACATCTTGAAAAGAACAATAAGTTGCAAGAGTGTAAAAAAACAAAAATTGTCTTATTTCCCTGGACCAAGGACGGTTTAGGACCTGGAATTATTCCTCAAAGCAGGGTGTCAATCCGGCTGCTGACCCCGTTTAATGAGTCTCCGAGGTCAAACAGCTGGTCCAGGTTGACGGTGGAGCTACAGAGGAAGTCCCCGCTGCCTTGCTCCTCCTCCTCTGGCCAGGGCGTCTCCAGGAAAGCCGTGGCGAGGAAGGTCTCCTCATCAAAGTCAGACACGTTGTGATTTCGTTGCTCCGCCGTCCCTGCAGGGGAGATGTGAGTCCCCCTCACCATCAGGTCCTCCTCCTTCATGATTGGGCTCAAAGGTTCCCCTCCCTCCAGACTGAGCTCCCCGCTGAGGGCCGAATCCAGCAGGGCGTCCCAGTCAAAGTCTCCCTTCAGAGGTCCGACTTCCTTCTGCTCATCCACGCAGAGAAGAGGGGAGCTGGAGCGTCGGGGGGCTTTTTTGGACCCCAGCGACTTTTTCCTTTTGTGGCCACCTCGTCCCCTGACCACTGGCCAGGACCCCAGCATGGTCCCTTCAGCTAGGTTGGGGTCTGCTCCAGTCATCTCTTCAAGCTCCTGGAGGAGCAGCTGGGACTCCGGGTTGATGCTCAGGCAGACCAGACTCCCCACGGGGCTGCAGGGGCTTCTGGACTGGGGCTGGAGGTTGACTCGGAGTCTGTTCTGCAGGGCTGGGTTGATCTGGACCGGCGGCATCCGTCTCTTTTTGTAGGCTCCACTCAGGAGGCGCTCAGCATACTGCGGATCAATTTTCCAGAAACCTCCCTTGCCCGGCTCATCCTTCTGCCGCGGTACCTTGATGAAGCACTTGTTGAGGGACAAGTTGTGTCGGATGGAGTTCTGAAAACAGAAATACTATGTTTTTTCTCATAAAGACAGAAAACAAAAGCTCCAACGTCAAACGGTTGTACATCAGCCTGTTACGGCAGGAAGTTCAGATGGCAAAGCGCCGTACATCACATTAATGCCCTGTGTACTCTAGCATACATCCAGCTGGCCCAAAGCCCAAACAGAGCGCTGACCCGGTGACCTTTGTTAAATATTATCTGCCCCATGTACAGCCTTACAATAACAAAATGCTGTGAAGTGTCCGAGTCAGACGCTGAGGCTCAGGAGTACAGCTAACAGCTTCATCAATCATTGATCCGGCAAAATTAAACTTTGTAGAGAATTCCTGCCGGCCTGGGGGGAAATCTACTCCTCCATCACTTCTTCCGTGACAACAAACAACCGGAAATCAGAGCTAAGAAATTTTTAAAACGGGATAAAAGTGTTAAATTTGCATTTTTGGTAAAGTTTTTCTCTATCTAAAGTGAATGTTGTGCAATTAATTCCCTTCAAAGTTCATAAAGCCTCCTCAGAGTGGCAGCAGGCCAGGAACAAATCCAGCTGTGGGAGAAAATCCACTCCATATCATTATGTGTGTGTAATACATGATTTCTAATCTCTGTTTACTAATTTGTGTGTAATTTTGGGTTCTTGTAGTACATGCATGAAAACATCTTAAAAAAAGTGAAGGAATTGGAAACAATGCCAGAGTACTAAGAGTCAACACGAGTCAAGATAGTCATCCGTACAGGAAGCAGCAGATTACCCAGTGACGAATTATAAACACCTGATACAAGACAGTTCCTCAGTTTCTTTAGGAAATGCAGGTAAATAATATAAATAAAATATTTTCTAAAAGAAATCATTTACATAAATATCTTCTACTGACAAAAGTAAAGAGACAACTAAACATTTTAGTCTGTGCGTATCAGGCGATTCATGTATCCTGCTGGTGAAATCCTGCCTGTTCACCTGCAAAAATCTCACCCAAGCCCCCAAAGCTGGTGTTTTCTATGCTGGAAATCAATGTCCAGACAAACTGGATGGAAGTATGTTGAATCCCCTTGACCTCAGCAGTTAACAAAAGCTGTTAAAAACAACATGCCACCAGGGCCCCCTCAAAATGTGCTTGAAATGTCAAGATATTTAGAAAAAATAAACAACACCACACAAATATAACATTGATTGTTTAAATAAAAATGGTAATACACGCAAAAAGTCAAAGTTATACAGTTTAATCATGGGTTTGTGCCCTCGTGTACATAGACAATGATACTGGGAGGATTCCATTCCATAGCTTCCCCCCCCCCCCACCACCACCACCACACACACACACACACACACACATACCCGAGAAAACAATAAATGTGAGACTTCATTTTCACACAGTGGAAACTGTCATATACAACACGTCCTCTCTGAGAGCGCATGTTTATTGCATACAGTGTGTGACGTGTTGTGTGTGTGTGTGTGTGTGTGTGTGTGTGTGTGTGTGGTCCTGTACCTGCCAGGTGGGGTCTGCGTGGCGGTAGTAGCAGAAGTTGTCTGTGATCCACTTGTAGATGCAGGACAGAGTGATTTTGCTCTTCTTGCTGGCCTGCATGGCCATGCAAATGAGCGTGGCGTATGAGTACGGCGGCTTTATGTGCGCGTTGGTCTTATAGTCCACTTCGTCCGGGCAGTGCCCGTGCGCCACGATGCCGGGGAGGGACTGCATCCTGCAGTACGCCGCCGCCGTGGGCTTCCCTGGGGTCAGAGGCATCCCGATGGATGCGGGATCTCCGGCCAGAGGGGAGGCCGGAGCGTCAGATCCCAGCTGCTGGTGGGCGAACAGATGCGGCTGCTGGTGCGCGTGGTGCGGCACGTTGGCACCAAGGATGGAGAAATCCTGCAGCCACTGCAGGCTGGTGAGGCTGTCATCCAGGCTGATAGAGCTGCTGAGGCTACTGGCGTCCCGCTGCTCAGCCTGGGCAGCGGCCGTCACCACCTCCTCCTCCAGCCCCACCGAGCCTTCAGGCCAGGGGTCCGTACAGCTCAGAGACAGCATGGCTCCCCCCTGCGCCTTTCTCGTCCTCCCCTTGCCACTGTCTAACAGGACTGAAAATAAACACACAACTTCACCAAAGTGCGAAAATACAGAACAATGATGACAATGAAACAAATAAATGTGGCAAAAGGTAAAAAGCTAGAACATTCTGGCCAACTGCAGTCTGCCCTGTGATAACGTGCAGCGGCTTTTTTTTTTTTTTTTTTTTCTGCATGTCTCAGAACTTTCCTGAAAAATGCGCACTTGACGCTCAGGCCCGAGGAGAGCGCGCACCACCACCCGCAGCCTCTGCAGTCTGTAAACCATCTGAAAGCTCCTGAGGAATAAAACCTCTTTCTCTTCTATAACCATGCATCATTATAATAAGAAACATTTTGTTCCAGATCTTTGATGGAATTTGCGCATTGGAGACATTTTGCGCGTAAATTCCGCACATTTGTGTAAACAAAACAGGGTTTAAATGTTAAAATAATTTAAAAAACGTTGTTTAACTCTTTTTATGTTTATAAATACACTTTTATAGACCCAGAATGAATGAATGAGGCTTATACTCAGCTGGCGTGGGGATTTCAGGCCTTCTGGATCCACAGTTAATTAATTTGATCATTTCTGAAGATCTGACATCCAAACTCACCTTCTGTTCGCTGTTATGTTGAGCAGAAACCTTATAAAATCCCAAACGGGCAGCACTTATTGGACCTTCAGCCTGATGTGCACCTGCGGAGAGAAATGAAGATTCCTGCGCTCTTCGTTTGGCGCTGCGTCGTGCGCTCCTTTTCTACTCGCGGAGGTCTTTCTAACGGGTGTCAGCGGGCTGCGGGATCCGTCGGGGAGGCAGTTTAATACCTGGTGCAGGAGGTTTGTCCAGCAACCATAGAAACGGGACATCCCCTTGTAAACAGCTTCTCGCTCCTCAATTGGCCTGCCGGTTTCCATAGCGCTTCATTTTTAATCACCCTCAAGTCAACTGTGGCTGCTGCCCGAACAGGTTCTCAAACTGAGGCTCGGGCCCCTTCTAGGGACCTGTTTGGATTTTAGCTCTTAAAACTCATAAATCTATCTAATCTTGGGTAGTTTTGGCCCCACTTGCTTTATTTTATTTTAATGTAAAACAGCATGTAGAAGCTGAAGCTTTTAATCACAGTCAGCATGCAGACATGATGTTTTTAGCCTCAGCTGTCAAATTATGAGGCTAAAATGATGTAAAATGAACGTATCAAGCATAAAGACCAACCACAAGAAGAAAGCAGAATTTATCACTAGAAGACCTTTTTAGAAATAACACACAGCCTTTTCTCATCAGTTATTTCTGCTACTATTTACCTGCTATCCTCACTAAAGCAGCTCCAGCTCAGCCGTGCATCAGAAACGTCTTCTTGGCTTTATTCCAGCCATAGAGGAGCATTATTTTTCTTCTTTTAAGACACAGAGAACTTTCTGCTCACTGGTTGATCTTTGGCTGCTCCTGATTGGACGTTACCGTCAATCTAAGCTCTCTGGTTGGTGGAACGTCTGACTGGAAGTGGCTTCATCATCATTTCCAGGTCTAAATAGAGGTCTCTTAGCAACACGTTAGTGATAATGATCTTTTCATGATGGAAATGTGACAAATAATGCTGCATGGATCATTGTGGATTTAACATATAGAGTCTCTTAATAAACACTAGATTTTGTGGCTGGGTTGTAAACCTCCTGGACGGGATATAAATGCCTGGGAAACTTTCACCTAGGGTAAGCTATCCATCACAATTTACCCAGTTACACCTACAGTTCCTAGAAGCTGGTGGTGATGAGCGAAAGCACTCAGGGCGCCACAGATCTGGTGGAGTTTTAGTGGTTAAACTAAAGGATTTTGAGTGCTTGATTAAAACTGAAAGATTAAAATTATTTGAGCACATAAAAAATCTGGTTTCAATTCTTTACTTTTTTTGCAATAATGAAACTAGTTTGCAGCTTTTAAACACTTAAACTACTAATTTAAAGGGTTTTCCCTATTTAATCTAGGTTTATGCTTCTTATCATTTAAAGAAGCATCATGTAACTTTCCAACCTTAAAACTCCTCATTCTGGACTCGTGGCACAATGACAGCCATTATGTGCATTTCTCGTCCCGAGGCTGAGAAACCACTTCAAAGCTTTTTTGTTCTGGGACGCCGCGTGACGTTGCAGCACATTTTTGCTTCACGCACCCCGTCAAATGCTAGCAAGCAGGTATAAACACACTGGCCCTTTTGAATGCGGTTGATAAAGCAAAGGAGACATTATTGGGAGGAAAGAGGAAAAGATAAAGTGAACGGGAAAGAGCAAGAGATAAGAGTCAAGCAGGTTTTAGATGTTTCCTGCTGCAACACACCTGATTTAAATTAGTGGGTCATTAAGAAGCTGCTGCAGAGCTTGACAACAAGCTGTAGGAAAACCATTTAATTGGAATTAGGTGTGTTGCAGCAGGAAACATCTAAAACCTGCAGGAGAAGTTGGTGATCCCTGACCTAAACCCTCAGATTTATCTGTTAATTTTCTCTGGAGTGGCCAGACCCCTACAGCTGGAGACAAGTGGACTAAACCAGCTGATTAAACACCTGCAGCAGCACACAGATGGAAAACATCTTCTCCGTGCTGGAAACAGCCGCCTCTGAGCGGATTTAATCAGTAACAATCTCAAAGTTGGACCCTGTGTTTGGACTTGCAGGAGGCGGGAGGAGGGGTGGTGGTGAAGGAATGTACTTTTGTTCATAAGGCAAAAAAGGAGAGAAAGGCAAAACAAAAAGGTTCGGCCCCTTGAACGTTGTATTAGTGTGGCTCAGTGGTTTCCTGAGGCCCCACACAAAGGCAACTGTAAAGCAATAAAACAGGGCCTCCTCATCCCTGCAGCCCTGACATCTCCTCAAAGCTGCACTTGAATTCATGAACGTCAGAAACGTCATGAAGTTTCATCTCAACCGCTGCTCCCACAACGAATGAAAAACGTCAGGGACTGAAGGTGGACCTCGATGACAGGTGTGTTTTACCTGCGGGTAATGGAAGATGATGGAGAGCCACTACAGAATGGGAATATTCACCTTGAAGGAAACACTGAGGACATGATATTCATTAATGTTACAGCCACATTTCACTCTATTTAACAAACAAACAAACAAACAAACAAACAGGAGGGGACAAAGACTTTATATGATCACAGGAATTGAAATGTTTAAAACCCTCACAGCAAAAGTAAATACAGGTAAAACAAAGGATGAGAGTCCTGTATAAATGATAAAAAAAAACTTAAGAGAGCAGATAAATGAAAAATATAAATAATTGAAAAGTACCGGTTCTGCAGTAAAATGTTTTATATCTACAGTCCTGTGGAAAGGAAAGAACACCCCCTTTCATTTTATGGTTTTATGTATCAGGATACAATAGAAAAATAAAATCATCTGGCCTTCTTCTCCCGACAGGTTACGAGTCGTTTGCTGAAGAATAAAAAAAGCAAAGACAAAGAGACACGAAACGTCCTCAGTTTCGTCCTAACTGACCACAGCAGACACAAATATGTGCAACACACATGACTGTGTCAAAATGCCAAGGCCAATGTGGTTTTCATCCTGGTCGTGGACCAGTGGAACACTGGACCTGTTCAAAACCCTCTGCAGGGTCTTGGAGGGTCCATAGGAGTTATCCCAACCACTCTACATGTGCTTTGTGTACTTGGAGAAGGTGTTTGACTGTGTCGCCCAGAGACTCCTGTGGTGGGGTACTTCAGGAATATAGAAAACCGGACCCCCCTGCACAATCTGTCCGGTCTCTGTACGACTGGTGCCAGAGCTTGGTCCACATTGCCAGCAGTAAGTTGGAGGTTTGGACTCCTCCAAGTCTGGTCTGGTGGACGCAGGACTGGGTCTCTGCTTTTGTAGACGATGTGGTTCTGTTGGCTTTATCGGGCCGTGACCTTCAGCTCTCACTGGAGCGATTCACGGCCAAATGTGAAGGGGTTGGGATGAGAATCAACGCCTTCAAATCCAAGAAACATGGTCACCAGGAGTGTTTTCTCTGGGTCGGGAATGAGGTCCTGCCAAGTGG
Source organism: Rhadinocentrus ornatus (assembly GCA_037177495.1). Lineage (NCBI taxonomy): Eukaryota > Metazoa > Chordata > Actinopteri > Atheriniformes > Melanotaeniidae > Rhadinocentrus > Rhadinocentrus ornatus. The sequence goes on along the minus strand of JBAMHW010000023.1, from coordinate 26,857,622 downwards.
AGGAGTTCCAGTATGACGGGGTCTTGTTCACCAGTGAGGGAAGGATGGAGTGGGAGATCAACAGGTGGATTGGTGCAGTGTCTGCAATGATGTGGACTCTGCATCGGTCTGTCCAGTTACCAGTGATCTCCGATCCTACCCTCACCTACGGTCCCCAGCTGTGGGTAGTGGCCAAAAAGACGATATGGATACAAGCGGCCGAAATGAGTTTCCTCCTCAGGGTGTCTGGACTCTACTCTTAGAGATAGGTTGAGAAACTTGGCCATCCTCCTGAGCACGTCCCACCAGGAGGAGACCCCAGGGAACTCCCAGGACACGTGGGAGGGACTATATCTCTCGGCTGACCTGGGACCTCAGTTTCCCCTAGATGAGCTGAAAGACGTGGGAGAAGAAATTCTGTGGTTCCCTGCTTAACTGGAAGCAGACAGAAGAAATCCATTTAAAACGTAAACACAGATATGCTAAATCAATATAAAGTAAAGAAAAACAAAGTAAACCTGAAGTGGGAACAAAGAGAAACAAAACAAATGCAAAAACATGAAAACAAAGGAGACATCCACAGCTATAAAGAGAATGATAAAAAATAATAATAAAATCACCAGAAAGATGCAAAAACTTATTTTACATTCAAAATGACAACAAAGATTCTCAGACTGAGACAACAAAACCTGCAGAAATCTCAGACAAAACGAGTATATTGATAAATCAAAGTTCCAATAATCTATATAATATAATCTAATAATAAAAAGCATCAATAATCTAATACCTTCTAAAACAATCTACAGTTTTAACTATTTGCTTGCAGAAATGCTAATCATGTTGTAATGTTGGCTCCTTAAATTCTTTTATACTTTGTCTTTAATTTTCAAAATTTAGTTTATTATTAGTCTCTCTGCAATTTGAGCTGTGATCTCGAGGCCTGTGGAGTTGAATCAGCAGGTAAAATCCACCAGTTAGTATAAAAAATAATAAAATCATGCTTATTGTTAGACTAAAGTAAAGAAATTTCTGATGTTTTGGCCTCCTGCTTTTTAAAACACCTAAAGGCAGATGTCAAAGTCAAGCTGTGGTTTCACCATTTATAATCTATTCATTCCTATTCAGTGTGATACAATAATACACCATCAATATCATAACAATATCATTATAATCGCCTAAATACAATAAAATAAAAGTAAAATGAAGCCGTTCAGATGTAATTATCCCAGTTGGACACTTGAGGTCACCAAACATCCAAAGATACGTAAAGGTTTAAGCTGTATGTAAACGGCCTAATACTAAAATATAAATATAGCTTAAGTGATGTACGTATATATTTGGAAAAAACAAAGAAAAAAATTTAATAAATGATAAAGTTTTTAAAATTCTCCTGTAGAAATGCTCTAAAATGTGTCATTGTGGGTCCCTAAAATTTCTTAAAATAATTAATAAAAAAGAATAATTTTAATTTAAAAAATGAGGAATCGTACATTACATTACAGTCATTTAGCAGGCAGTAATGTTAATGGTCTTGCATAAGGACCCAACTGGAAGGTTAATATTCGTCCCCCTGGGGGAGTCAAACCCTGGTCTCCCAAATGGGAGTCTGATCCTCTACCGACTGAGCTATCCAGTCAAAATTGATCTGTATGAAAACTCTGTATCCAGGTAATTCAATGTGCAGCTTGTCATCTCAGAATATCCGGATAAATGGAATTATTTAAGCTTGAAAAAATGATTGCATTTATAAATTAGTCATCAAATATTTTTTTTTCCTGATTCAAACGTTTTATTTGTTGCAGAGAGAAACTTGAGTGAAGGTGACATATTTACCTATAAACCACTGAGAATGCTACGTTTTTACACCTAAACGGAAGTCATTCACCCTCCTGCACACACCGACTCCACAAAGCTGTGTTTTTGTGTTTTGACTGAGACCTGCAGGAAGCTCCTGATGACAAAGTCCAGCCAGTGGAGTCAGGCTGCTGGTAGTGAGACGACTTCAACACATAACGTTGTTCACAGCATCCTCAGCTGTTACATCAAGGTAGAGAATGATGATGATGATGGATCAGTCAACAGACTGTCTGCACCTCACTAAAGCTGTTTTAAGGTCCACTTAGGTGAAGCAGAGTACGGGGGGTAGATGGTGCCCTGGTTCCTGGGATGTGCGGCTGGAACACTGGGTCGGGCCTGATCGGGGACTGCCACTGATCGCCCGGGTTTTCTGGGCTGCCCTAGTCTGCCTGTTGGAGACATGCATCTGCTACAAACTTGTACAAAACTGTATTTGCAAAATTTATACTAAAACAACAGAAAACTGTGCCTCTATTTCTGCAAATTTACTGTTTACCAACCCTATATGTTCACACTTGCAGGTCCAGGAAACAAAATAATAATCAATGAGCAGAAAAATGGACCACTCCTCTCAGAATAGTGCTGTGCAAATAACTTCAAACCACATGTTTATGTACTTTAATCATTTTAAATCCTTCAGTTACACCCCTAAATCTCCACTAGATCTCCAACACTCCCAGGTACTATCACTAATATCACCAGCAGTCTCTCAGAAACTCTGTGGGGTGAACTGTGATGGGTAACTTACCCTTTAGATGATCTATGGAAGTTTTCCAAGCATTTATATCCCGTCCAGAAGGTTTACAATCCAACCACAAAATGTAGTTTTTCTCACAGACTCTATACGTTAAATCCACAATGATCCATCATAACAGCATTATTTGTCACACTTTTATCATAAAAAAACATCACTATCACTACTATGATGCAAAGAGACCTCTATTTAGACCTGGACATGATGAAGCCACTTCCTGTCAGACTTTCCACCAATCAGAGAGCTTAGATTGACGGTAACGTCCAATCAGGAGCAGCCAAAGATCAACCAGTGAGCAGAAAGTTCTCTGTGTCTGAAAAGAAGAAAAATGCTCCTCTATGGCTGGAATAAAGCCAGGAAGACGTTTCTGATGCACAGCTGAGCTGGAGTTGCTTTAGTGAGGATAGCAGGTAAATAGTAGCAGGAATAACTGGACATGAGGAAAAAGCGGAAACATGGAAATAGTTTCTATTTTTTCTCCCGAAAGCCAAGACTTGAGAGAATGATGTAGATGAGAAAAAGCTTCACCGTTGATCTGTGTTATTTCTACAAAGTTCTGTTGGTAAAAAATTCTGCTTTTTCTGTTCTGGTCGACCTTTATCTATTGATACATTCATTTACATCATTAAACCACATAATCTGACAACTAAGGCAGACATCACATCCAGATCCAAATTAAAATGGTTCAGCTTTAAAAAGAATAAAAAATATGAACAAACAAATAAAAAAATAAATAAATATGTAGGCAAAAACTAAATAAAAATGTTTTGCATTTTAAACGGTAAAACCACTAAACATATACTGGCCACAAACAAACCAAAGACTTTTTGGTTATAATCAAGATTTGGTTAAATTTTGTCACTGGAGAAATTTATTTTGAATGTGTGGATGATTTTCTGATTGAGTTTGGCTCAAAGTGGTAACTATCACCCAACCTTGATAGGAAAACTAAATGTTTGGAGAATGCTTCTTTTATACACAATGCTGGCACCCCCACCAGCCACAAGTCAATCCGCTGGTTGGAGAATCTTCCAGATCATCATTAGAGCTGTTATAACAAATATTAGTATGAATGTTTCTGCACAGAGCTTTCAGGTACCTGGACAGAGGAGTGTATGTGTGCTTTCATCTGCAGATCAACTAAATAATTCAGCTGGCTGGCAGAACGTGAGCTGGACGGCCTGCAGCCAACGGCTGCTCTCACATGATAAGAAGATTAGTTGTGTTCCATCAGGAGAATAGTGGATGCAAGTCTGTCAGTCCACTAAGGAGATATAAAGCTCAAGTTTCACCAGCTTGTAAACTGTCAGCAATGAAATGAGATGCACCTCAAAGCAGAAACACTCGTTTCTCCTTTAAGCTAGTCCATATCTATTATTGGATGCTAACCCTTTGATGTTTGCACTGTGTAAAAAGGAAGAGAAAAATGTTTCCTGGCAATTTTTCATTTTCCTTTCAATATTATTATTTTTTTTTTTAATGTTTGACATTACATAAAGTACATAAGTGAAATGGGGTAAATTTGAATTAATAATGGGAAAATAACACTTATCTTTGGCATTGCATAAGTGAGATGGTTCAAGCAAGTTTATTTCCACAATGTCTTTGATAAAAGTTCATTAAAATCACTGACAGATTTGCTTTACCGAACGGTAGAGCAGGCAGTTAAAGGGTTAAATAAGATATTTCATGTTTGTTTCTTTTCTTTCCCCCAATTAAACAAAGGCGATATGGGCATCACACACAAATTCTATATCATTGCACAGTAAATTCAGAAAAAAAGTCAATAGTAAATGTATTAATTTATTTTAAATCATTTGATCTTTTTTTAAAAGTGAAATTCCCCAAAAAATGCAAGAATTAAATTTAGATGTTTCTATCTAATTATAAATCTATTGACAAGATAAATTATTTAAAAAAATAGTAATTAAGTGCAATGTTTACCTGCTACTGGAAACAGCCAATCAGCTGTATGAATTCACACTAATACGCAAACCAAACACATTACATCAGCATTACCGGTATGAATAAATGAGCGTGTGTTTACACATCAGGACAACCAGACAGGGTGGGGTGGTCATTTTTCTCATAGTTCTTGTTGACTCCACCCACCAACATTGCTCCGAAGTTTACAGCAAATGCACTGTGATTTTAAAATCCAGCCAATCAGCGCTTCTTTACTACGGCCTTGCTCCGTCCCTGCCCAATCAGATGCGCGCTCCTCTTTGTTGTTGGTGATGACATGAAAATATTGTTGTTGCTGCTGAAGGCTGCGGCAGGAGACGGACAGGGAGGCAGCGATCACAGAAGGTTCGCTGCGCTCGAGTCGAGTCCTCGCTTTAGTTTTATTTAGTTTTTCTTTTCTGCTCCAACGCAACTACGCGTCGCGTGGGGGGCAGCCATGTCGGTAAATATGGACGAACTCAGGCATCAAGTGATGATTAACCAGTTTGTTTTGACGGCTGGCTGCGCCGCCGATCAGGCGAAGCAGCTCCTCCAAGCGGCCCACTGGCAGTTTGAGGTGAGTGAGAAGGCTGATGGTTTATTTACTCCTCGCGTTCTTTTTTGGGGGCGAAATTTTAACTGAACACGAGTTGTTGGCTGAATTAAACGAGTTAGTGGGGATGAATTATTGGAGTGTTTTCGGCCCTGCCCTGCGACCACGAGCCCCTGTGGCTAACGTTAGCGCAGCTAGCCACGCCGAGGACGTGGTGCTCCGCTCAATGAAAGCTTTTGTTTACATTCTCATCAGGGATCCATCGAGTCACTGTCGAGCTAATTTGTTAGCAGGATAATACAAGCATTGCTAAAGAAAGGACGGAATGTAGCCGTTTGGCGTCTGTTGCTGACACCAGTTAGATTTATTTAATCTTCAAAATACATCTGATAACATGTTTTTTCTTATCACACCGCATCAAGCAATACTAACTGATCTACTAGTTGGGCTAGTTTTTGCTTTTAGAGCGATACAACTAATCATAGCTGCGAATATGATGGTGAAAGAGCCAGAAAAACGTCCAAGAATGAGAGTTGGAGCTTGTTTGAGCTTTTTACAACACACAGTCTCCGAGCTCTCAGCTAAGCGCTCTGACATTGATCCCTGTCTTGTTCGGGTAAATATAGACTGATTAAGATGCATTATCCTCCCAGCTGTTCCAGTAGTAAAGTCATGAGAGCCTCAACCAGCGGGTGGAATCAAGTGTCAGACAGTTTTTTAAGAGAGTAAACAAACTTCACTCAGGGCATGTGCCTGGGGCAGCAGTTCCTCTGATTTGGATGTGTTATTGATACTGCGACGGGTCAGTTATTTTTCCAAGGAGAGATCAGGAAGAATAATTTGTGTTTGGAATCTGGTTCTGAGACTCTGAGAGGTTTGTTCTGTCTCTGAAGTAAGTCTCTAACCATAAAGACACCTGGATAACATCACAGTAGTTCAGAGACAGATTAATCATGAAATTTCCTTTGGATTAAAATCTAAACAGGAAGCAGAGTTTGTGGCTTGTACGATCAGAGAGGACAGGAAGTTCTCTGTCAGTGTGAGGACGTAGTGAACAGCTGATTGTTCGGTCAGCTGATTGTCCTCATCCTGCAGCCCAGAAGCAAACCAGAACGACAACAACACAGCAGCTTTGTTAAGGACGAATACACAGTCTGGACCTTCAATGGGAAGAAGAGTGATGATGAAGGTGTGTTAGACAACAGAGCAGCGTTAACTCTGTTCTGAACTCTTTATGTCTCTGGAAAATCACGTTCTTCCAACGTATTTTCATTTTACTTCACAAAGTTAATCAGTTTTGCTTAAACTAAAGTTCAGACTTCACATTCTTCTAAAGTGTGTGTGTGTGTGTGTGTAACATATATATCTGCATACAGAAATAAAAACTTTAAGACAAGAATTTAATATATGTTCATTTGATTATAACAATCACATATTTAAATATATTATAGTTTAATAATAAGAATAATTTAAT